>JAHRHZ010000087.1:35715057-35728260 GCA_024137785.1 Ginglymostoma cirratum
ACGTCAAGTTTTCCTGCTCCTATGATGCTGCTTGACCTGCTGTGTTCATCCAGCCCCATGCTTGTTATCTCGGATTCTCCAGCATCTGCAGTACCTTTTATCTCTAATGTTCTAGGGACCCAGGTTTGAATCTCGCCATGGCAGATCGTGGAATTGGAATTCAATAAATGTCTGGAATTAAGGATCTAATTATCAGATTGGATTATCATTGCCAATTATTGGGAAAAACCCACCTGTTCACTAATGTCTTTTAGGGAAGGAGACTGCCATCCTTTTCTGGTCTGGCCTATATGTGACTCCAGACCCACTGCAACATGGGCGATTCTTAAGTTGCCCTGTGAGCAATTAGGGATAGACAATAAATGTTGCCTAGCTAGTGACACCCTCATCCCGTGAATGAATAAAGAATGAATACAGGACAGGCATAACACAGTTAATTTACCTGTATGAGTGTTTATATGGTTTTGCAGAAGGGTGATGGTTCGAAAAGCCTTTTCACAAAGGTGACATTTGTGTGGCCGCTCATCTGAATGGCTTCTCATGTGGCGGTCTAGATTAGACCGTTGTGTAAATGTGTAAGAACATAGTTTACACTGAAATGTCTTCTTAACATCTGTTGAGTAAAAGCATTTCAAAGAATAAAAAAAAGACACTTACAATCTCAAAATATCCCACAACATGTTAGACAACAAATTTCACACTATTTTACCAGTAGTCATGGACGAGCATTCAGCTGAGGATTAATTCCGTGCTACACAAAAATAGATTTCCTAATTATCTCGACAAAGATACAAGATAAAATTGATTAATTTAAAACAAAGACTCAAAAACACATTATTTTCTTACTGATTACACAAAGTGCAATATGGGAGGAAGATACATAAGGAGATCAAAAGGGAGGTTGCATACCCATGGAACAAATTGCAGTTTTCAGATGATTAATTCAAATGAATCCAATAGCGGATACAATAAGTCCTCACTTGAAGTTGTTCCACTTATCAGAGTTTAATTTTAACATGGTTACGTTCCAAGGCATGTTTCTTCAAATAATATTGGCACATTTGGTTTAATGATCACCAAGCTCAGCATTCAATTGGCTTTCTTATGGCTTTATCCATTTGAAGTCCTGAGATTTGCGAATATGAACCTTCAAACCTCTCTGGTATTCCGCATCAACTATTCAAAATACAAGCATATGAAATAGGAGCAGAAGTGGACCATTCAGTCCCATAACCAAACTGATGCCCACTGTCCGGCTCTTAAACAACTAATATCAAGTTGCCTTGGGAGCTCTTTGTTGTACCAGATTCACCATGGCTAGTGGGATCTTCCTTCAATTGTTGACCTAGCACAATTTGAGCATATTTCCTTTTATGTCTCTTGTTGGGAAGGGTACACTAAACAGGGGACTCAATGATACACCTCAAGTTACAAACCATAGTCATGTGTACTCCAGTATGATTGTATCTCAAGCCATAACTGTCTTTGGAAGGGCAAATAATAGCAGCAGATTTCAATCACCTAGATTGCTACTTTGACCTTGCAAAGTTACAAATATCTCAGCTTACTTGTGATTTTTGCCAGGCAAGAGGAACATAACCATGTGTCTTTTCAGGTCACGGTACTATTATGCTGGAATCTTGATAACAGGACTTCAAACAAGAAGAGTCAGGACTACAGCCACCTTTATTTGCTTCCGTAATCAGAAAGTGTGCTATCAGGAGACTGTGCAGTCTATTTAGATCAGCCTACATGTTTACAATGTAGAAGTTTTGTGTTGCAGTGGTAGTATCCTTCCCTCCAGGTCAGAAGAACCAGGTTCACATCTCATCAACCAATGAGATGTGTCATAATGTGTCTGGACAGGTTGTGGCACAGTGGAGGTTTTCCTACTTCTTGTCTCAAAGATCCAAGTTCAAGTTGCATCTACAATGGAGGTGGTTCATGAAGTAGGAACAGAAGTAGGCTACTCAGCCTGCTGAGTCTGCTCTAGCACTTAATGATTTCATGGTTGATCTGATAATCATAGAATCACAGAATCCCTACAGTGCGGAAGCAAGCCATTCGGCCCACTGAGTCCCCACCAATTCTCCAAAGAGTATCCCACCCTGATCCACTCCCAAACCCATAACCCTGCATTTCCCATGGCTAAATCCACATGCCCTGTACATTCCTGAATCCTATGGGCAATTTAGCAACGCCAATTCACCTAACCTGCACATCTCTGGACTGTGGGAAGAAACCAGAGCACCCAGAGGAAAGCCACACAGACATGAGAAGTCAGACAGTCACACAAGGGTGGAATCAAATCTAGGATCCTCACACTGTGAGGCACCGGTGCTAGACATGGTGCTGCCACCCTCAACTCCACTTTTCTGCCTTTTCCCTTTTAACTCAATTCGATTAAAATTCTGTCTATCTTAATCTTGAATGTACTTAATAGCCCAGCCTCTACAGCCCTGTGCAGCGAAGAATTCCACATATTCATTATGCTATGAGAAAAGAAATTCCTCCTCACCTCTGTCCTAACTGGAAGCAGTGGAGGAGGTGGGGGCTCACTTAGATTATGCCCTCTGGTTCTCCCCCACTAGGGGAAACAACATCTCAGCATATACCCTGTAAATCTCCTGAAGAATCGTACATGGTTTAATAAGGTCACTTTTTATTCTTCTAAACTCCAATGAGCATAGCCCGAACCTACTCAACTTCTCTTAGAGCCATACAGCATTGGAAACAAACCCTTTGGTCTAACTAGCCCATGCTGATCATAATCCCAAACTAATCTAGTCCCACCTGCCTGCACATGGCACATATGCCTCGAAACATTTCTTATTCGTGTACTTATCTAAATGTCTTTTAAACAGTGTAACTGTACCGACATCCATCACTTCCTCTGGAAGTTCATTCCATACATGAACTACTCTCTATATAAAAAAGTTGCCCCTCATTTCTTTGTTTCTTCCTTCACCTTAAAAATAAGCACCTTAGTCTTGAAATCCACTACGCTAGGGTAAAGACACCAGCCATTCATCCCATCTATACTCCTCAACATCCTACGCTCCGGTGAAAGAAGTCCCAACCTAAACCTGCCATTCCTAGCAGCATCCTGGTAAATCTTTTCCAAACCTTCTCCAGCTTAATAATATCCTGCCTATAACAGGGAGACCAGAACTGAAAACAGTACTCCAGAAGTAAAACAACATTGCTTCATCGGAGGCCACACTGATGATGTCACCTAGCATGGTGACAAAACGTCTGTACAAAAGCCAGCCAGCTCGATGAGCAAACCAACAACCTGATCAAGATCTCTTGTAATCTTAGATAACCATAGATAATTCTCCTTATAAGACAAGATCAAACCCAGTATGGGACAGAGATCACGTCCCCCTGGAGAAAGGCCAGCATGGAGCAACTGCAGGCCTATAACTAAAGGAGGACTATAATTTGGAACTTTTAACTTTATTTCTTATTTACTACTTTACACTGACAAGAACTATAATATTGAACTTCTAACTTATTTCTTTATTTTTCTACTCTTTACCTAAGATTGTGTACCTATGTATCTTGTATCACTATATTCCTGTATCCGTGGACTGGAGTACAAGTGACAAGAAAACCTATTTCTAATTCTAATACCTGGAATCAACCCAATAAATTTTCTCTGGCTTGCTTCCATTGCCAGTACATCCTTCCTTAAAAAGGAGGATAACAGTTCTGAGCAGGTTGATTAAAATAAATGTTTCTTTAAAGGGCCTTGTGGCAGTAGTGTCAGTAGTGACACTACCTCCGGACCAGAAGATTAGGGTTCAAATCATGTTTACCATTGCACCATGTCATGGCAAATCCAACAAGTTGATTAATTTTTTTTCTAATTTTTTTATATTTCATAAGTGCTCTTACACACAACTGAACATTTTTTCACCCATCACCAAATCACCCATGGTATTTTTTTCCATCTAATAGCCAAAACCAGTAAGTCACCAACAACAACAACAAAAACAGAAGGTGTGAGTCCAGTGACCCTTCATCAGACCAGCAGATCCGAAAAGTTAACTCTGATTTCTCTTCACTGATGCTGCCAGATCTGCTGAGCTTTTCCAGCAAATTCTGTTTTTGTTTCTGATTTACAGCATCTGCAGTTCTTTCAGTATTTACCAGTTAATCACCCGTATTTCCAATTGAATAGTTTACGTGCAACAACGATGTGTTTACAATAACTGATTAAAAGTTACACCCGTCGAAAGTCCCAGGTGCAGTGATGTGCTTCTGAGACTTTATAAAGCTCTAGTTAGGCCCCATTTAGAATACTGTGTCCAATTTTGGGCCCTACACCTCAGGAAGGACATACTGGCACTGGAGCGTGTCCAGCGGAGATTCACACGGATGATCCCTGGAAATGACTAGCCTAACATACGATCAACGGCTGAGGATCCTGGGATTGTATTCATTAGAGTTTAGAAGGTTGAGGGGAGATCTAATAGAAACTTACAAGATAATGCATGGCTTAGAAAGGGTGGACGCTGGGAAGTTGTTTCCGTTAGGTGGGGAGACTAGGACCCGTGGGCACAACCTTAGAATTAGAGGGGGTCAATTTAGAACGGAAATGAGGAAACATTTCTTCAGCCAGAGAGTGGTGGGCCTGTGGAATTCATTGCCACACAGTGCAGTGGAGGCTGGGATGTTAAATGTCTTCAAGGCAGAGATTGATAAATTCTTGATCTCGCACAGAATCAAGGGCTATGGGGAGAGTGCGGGTAAGTGGAGTTGAAATGCCCATCAGCCATGATTAAATGGCGGAGTGGACTTGATGGGCCGAATGGCCTTACTTCCACTCCTATGTCTTATTGTCTTATGGTCTTATGTGCAGGAGTTAAACCCAAGAACAAAAACTCATCCCTGTTCATAATTACTGGTAACGTGTTAGTATTTACACGCGTACAGTCTCTATGAAACATATCCTTTGTTTTGGAACAGTTAGGTTTGCAATTTGAACCAAGCTGTATTTAATACTATATAAAATGATCAGTGAGATGATGGGACAACATGTACAACATGACAACATCCTAATCATGTAACTAATACGACATCAACATTAGCTGTTATTTTATGTTTGCAACTTCCAGCCTGCATTCCACTAAAAATTGGTTTTATTCCAATTTCTGTTGACCATGGTTTAGGGTCAGGGTAAAGAGTGGCCACTTCTAACTGATTACATGGTAAAGGGGGAGGATAGAGGATCTGCTGTCATTGGTGCATGAACAATCCAGGTGGACGATTCTGATTCACTTCCAGAAATTCCCATTGAAAGCTTGTTCTCTCAAAAGCCCCAAACTATCTGGCTGAATTCTGCTTCTTTGTTTAAGAATATGGATTGAAACATTAATGAATCATAAATTACAACAAATTTCTTCAATTATCTTTTGGTCAGGCTTCATAATCCTTCGGAAATGCTCAACCAGGGTTCATTAACTCTGTCAGTAATATCACAGCTTTCCCCACACTCAAGCACTAGCTCCCCTGCAATACAAAGTATACAGTTCAAAGGATACATGCAGATAGAGTATAAGGCATTTTATATGACTCTGTGTTAAAGTGAGATTAGTTGATTCTCCCATTGCAAGGAAGACTGCTGAAAGTCAGTGCAGGAATTTTCTTTCATGCCGTCCTAGCAGCTAATCATGCAGCAACAAGAGCAGGAAACCGGAAACTGATGAGTTTTACACACTACGGATAGGGATGGTAAGGTCAAAACGCTTTAAATAACCATCAACAAATGTTACACATGCTCAAAATAAAAATGACTAACCTTTCTTCTTAATTTTGTTAAGTCTAGCAGGACTAATAGTTTTTTCAACAGATACATCTGGTTGTAGACCCTCCAGCTGTCTGCCTCTACAATGATGAATGGTCACATTTGTATTATTCCCAATTTGTATATCACACTGCACACTACTTTTCTCTTTCTTGACAAGAGGTTCGTGGTATTGGTTTATCACTGTGCCTATGTATTCTTCCGGAGTATGGGCTGCATCCAGTTCCATTCTCTCAATGCACTGCATCTCTCCATTTGGCCCTACCTAATAATGAAGATGTTATCAATAACAGAAATGTTAAAATGCAGCACAAATACAGAACTTTATTGTATATCACTATATAGCAATATTAATAATGAGGGTAAGATTTCTTCCATGTTCTCGCTGGCATCACACCAACTTTCACAATAAGAGACCACATTTTTTTGTTTTTTTACAACTATAAACTGTAAAATGAAAGTTGAACCTGCTTTATAGTTACAAGTACCAGGAAAGCCTTTGCAAGTTCCAAAGGGACAGGCAACGGCTTCTGCTGCCCAGAGCCTGCAGGGAAATGGGGTTAACGTGGATGGACATTTTGGTCAGCATGGACCTGTTTGGGCTGAAGGGCCTGCCTCCATGCTGTAGGACTCTATGACTCCAACTTGAAGATCAGGTGGGATTGTTTAGTGTATACTTCAACTGCACAGGATTATGTTACATTTTGGATCAGTGAGATATATATTTTGTGGGACAAAGTGACACCAGCTGTCTCTGAGTTAATGAAATACTGCCTAATAACAGTCATTGAATTGGTTCAGCAGCAGTTGTTACGAACTTGAGAGTTGTGTGCACTCGGAGACATCAGAAGCCTGCAAACAGGAAGAACCTCTCGCCATTTCTCTGAGTCAAAATGACGAAACTGAAAACTTGGAAAAGGATTCTAATACAAGAAACGACATAGGTCCATCCAATCAGCTAATGACTTGAAGATCAACCATCGCTCAGCAGACATTTTGTCACCGTCAATAAGAACATCTAGAAAGACTGTAAGAAATAACTCATCCTACCCTTGTGGTCTGGACTCACGAATTACATAACTTGTTTCTCGCTGTCAATATTTTCTCATCCATAATATGTGTCGAACCATCTGTTTCAGTCTGTCTTATTCACGAATTAATGCACATTGTTTGGGGTTTTAAAATAGTATTGCTAAGGTTGCATTGTAGTAATTAATAACACATACTTGTGCTTGCTGACTTTTGTTGAAGAATAAGATTGCTTATGGTAAATAATTCTTTTCCAGTTAATGATGAAGCCTACAGTGAATTACTTTTGTCCTGAAGAGCAATCACGTCAGGCAAATGGGTCATCTTGTTGGTTTAATTGGGTGGTTACATATATGTGGCGGCTTGTGTAACAGTTGGGATCGATTATTGACACTCCCTTCCCAAGTGAATTACGATAATACTCAAATCTGCAATGTCCAAATGGTTGCCATAAGAAACAATCTTATGCATGCCATAAATACAATGAAGTGCATTTTTTAAAAAAGAGATCACTTATATTCTGTTGTTCAATATTTAAGTTCCAATGAACTAATTTTTGTATTGTTATGTACAGTATGTTCGTGATTTGAGGAAATATAGATGTTAATTATTAATACTCAGAATCAGATATCATCCAAGTCTGAAATCTCAGTGGCCACACTGACATATAGTCATTGACAAGTTTTAATCTTTTAATGATGTACACAATGACAGATTGATTGCAATGCAAATTGCTGATTCAAAAATATTTTTTAAATATTTACCCTTCCCATTTATCATTTTTTAAAATGTCCTGCTTGCACTCCTGCTCAGCAATACTTCCACCCAGGTTGGTCCTTTAGTTAATACTGGTAAAGCTGCTATACTTAAATGCAACAGTGTTTGGATCACCTGCCCCACCCTTTGGTCCTCCAGTTCTGGCTTTCAGTGAAGTCCTTCCAGCTGGCTCTCATTTTTGGTCTGCCCTCATCAGTTATTTCTCAAACTAAAAATCACAATTAAAACCATCTTCTTCACTCAGCATCTAGTCAAGTATAATCTGAAGGACACTGCAGAACATCAAATGGACAATGATGATTTGGTGGAGTGGCCGCAGAGGTGGCATGAGAAGTTCAATGTGAATAAGCATGGAAGTGATACTTTTTGGCAGAAAGAACATGGAAGACTGCGTAAAATAAAGAGTACTACGCTAAAGGGAGCATAGAGACAAGGGTGTTCATGTGTACAAGTCACTAAAGACGCCAGAACAGGTGCAGAATAGTAAATAAAGGATATAGTAACCCAGCTTATTAATTTGGGCATAGAGTGCAAGAGGAGATAGGTTAGACTTCAGCTGAAGTATTGTGCACAGCTCAGGGATGGCACACTTTAGGGAGGATGTGAATACACTGGAGTACAAAAAAGGTTTAGCAAATGATTCCAAGAATGAGAAACTTCAGTAATGAAGATAGATTTGAAATGCTAGGACTGTTTTCTTAGAGAAGAGAAAGCTAAGAAGAGATTTGACTGAAGTTTTCAGAATCATGAGATGGTGCACAGAGGAGATGAGGAAATTGTTCCATCTCATTAACTGATCAAGAACAAGAGGGCACAGATTTAAAGTGATTTGCCGAAAATGTAAAGAAAAAATTTTTTCAAACTGTTCAGATCTGGACTGGATCACCTGCATGTGTAGTTGAGGCCAGCTCATTCAAGGCATTTAAGAGAACATTAGATGACTATTTAAATAAAAATATTGTGCAGGATTATGGAGGAAGAGTGTAAGAGTGCACTAAGTCATGATGCTCATTTGCAGAGCCAATGCAGACATAATGTGCTGAATGATATTCCTCTACACCCTAAGAAAGCTGTGATTCTGTGAAAAAATAGTTAGCTGCGATGGACTGACAAAGTAACATCAAAATAGCCTGAAGTATGAGGCGTTTATTTCCCAATACTTCAATGATAAGGATGTAGCCCCGTAGGTTACCAGTTAGGTATGATAGCCAACAAGCGAAAGCATTACTCATAGATGGTCATCAATACGGCCACATCCATCATGACCATCTCAGATTCAGAAGTCTCATCAATACTTTACAGACAGAGTGAACCCCTGGGTTCTGGCAGGCTCTGTGTGTTCTGAGGAGCAGGGCATGTATTGCTCTCACACAGTTTGCAAGTTTGCGGCTTACATATGGTCAGCATGCTTGTCAGGATCATCACACTGACCTGAACTTCATATGTCACTGGTCCTGACCTTGCATCAAACATGCCTCTTGTCCATGCAGGGTCATTTCTTTGGTTCTCATACCAAACTCGATTCCCTTGTAGTAAACTGTCTTTTTCATTCGGCAGACTCTTTGTTCCAGCACTGGTGTTCCCAATGCCATTTCACCCTTTCCCCCGCCACCCAGGTCCAGGAAGATCAGATTTAACCTGGTGCAGAAACTTCTACGCATTCACAACTTTGCTGATGCTATCCTTGTAGTTGCATGTGTGGTAGTCCTATAATCAAATAAGACAGCTTGGTAATCTAATGGGGCTGTAGGCTGTTTCTTCAAACCTGCTTTCAAAGTTTGGACTGCTTTTTCTGCTAGGCCATTGGATGATGGAAGGTATGGAACAGCCCTTATGTATCAAAGACCATTTGACTTTAGGAAATACCCAAATTCCCTACTAGTAAACGATGGCCCGTTATCTATGACCAACATTTCCAGGAATCCATGTATTGAAAAAAGATGCACGTAGTTTTTCTATCATGGTTCCCATATTTGACAAATTGACTCTGTGCATGACAATTTGAGTGGGTGTCTACAATGACTAAGAACATTGAGCCTATGAAAAGATCTGCATAGTTGACAATGTAACCGAGTCCAAGGTTTATCCGGTTATTCCCACAGATGTAGGAGAGCTGCTGGCGGTATATTTTTGTCCTTGTTGGCATCTGGGCACTGCCCTACCAATGCGGCTATGACTGAATCCAAGACTGACCACTAGACATAACTTCTCGCCAATATCTTCATTTTGGGGACCCCTGGAAGAGTTTAGCTGGTATCTGGCAGCGACCTTTGCTAAGGACAATCACTCTTGCTCCCTGTAACAATATGCAGTCCTCTACTATAAGCTAGTCTCTCCAAGTCCAAAAACGTTTCAGTTCTGGCTGTGATAGTCCTTCAGCTTTCCCCATCACCACCAGTTGTTTCTGTTTTGACAGGATCAGATCTTTCTGCCTCCAAAGTCTGATATTGTCAGGTGTGACTGCAAGTGTGTCCAGAAAACTTACACCATTTCAGACTTTCCCACTGGTGGTAACAACAGTGGTGTATCTGACAATGAGAGGTGGTTCGATCCATCCATATTCACCATTTTGGCCTCCCAGACAGTCTTCTAACTTGCAATTATACACACTTAGTATTACAGCCCACCGCTGAATTTGGCCTGAAGCTATGGGCCATGCTGCCTTGTGCTCTTTATGCAGACCTAGTAGGGGTTTGTGGTCTGTTATTATCACAAATTTTCATCCATACAAGTATTGATGGAACTTCCTAACTCCAAACATGACTGCCAATCCTTGTTTCTCCATCTAGGTGTATTTGCAATCTGTGGTAGCCAAAGTCTTGGATGCATATACTATTGGATGTTCCTCTCCATTGGGCCACCTATGAGCTAATACTACCCCGATGCCATAAGAGGAGGTACTGCATGATCTTGCTTGGAACTACAGTGTGCCAACACCTTAGAAGACAATAGCTATTTCTTCACTTCCCTGAAAGTTTGGCTTGGCTATGCAACCATTTCCAAGGCTGATTTTCTTTGAAGAAGTTGAGGCAAAGGTGTCAGGATGAAGGCCAGGTTATGTTGGAACTTTCCATAACAATGTAACAGCCCAAGGAATGACCTAAGTTCCTGGTTGGACATGGGAACCAGGGCACCTTTGATCATCTTCACTGTACCTTCCAACAGGTGTGACGCAGTTTTGTTGACCCTGTAGTCCAAGTAGGTCACTTGGAGGGCCCGGAACACACACTTTTCCCTTCTTAGGCGTACACCCGCCTCAAACAAACAAGTAAAGAATACTTCAAGTTTTCTAAGAGTTCCTTATTAGTCTTCCCTGTTATCAGCACATCATCTAAACAAATGGCACCTTGGGGTACACCTTGCAAAATGCTCTCCATTGTCTGAAAAGAAATTGAACAGGCTGACAATATCTCAAATGGCAGTCTCAACTGGTACAAACTCTTCTGGGTATTAAGTATAGCAAAGTTCTGAGAATCCTCATCTAAGCAATTGCAAGTACTTGTGGCTTATGTCCAGCTTCGTGAAAGACAACCCCCTGCTATCTTTGCATATAACTCCTCTGTTCAATGGACTGGGTACATAAACAGCTGCGAAAACCCGCTTACCGGTTGTTTAGAATGGCCACAAAGGCGTATCAACCCACTGGGCTTCAAAATCGGTATGACCGGTGCTGCTCATTCTGCAAATTGGACTGACTTGATGATTCCTTCACTTTCCAGCCTTCTGATTTCGGCCTCTTGGACCGGGCAGGCCTTGCAGAATCATGGAATTACTTTCCTGGTCAATTTGCAAGATGGCCTTGGGTCTGCTGATAGTCTCAAGGCCTTCCAGGAAAACTTCTGAGTGTTTCATTAGGACTTCACTCAGGCAGCCATTTTCTAATCAAAAAATGTTAAGTTGGTCTCAGGGAATCTCTCTCAACCAATTTTGCCCCATCAAGTTTGGGTCAGGGCCTTGTACTACAATCACTGTAGCTGAACCAGCTGCATTTCATGAGAAACCGATGTCGAAGTTGTACCCATAAACTGTAAGGATTGCCTGATATAGGTCCGCAGCATACCTGAGGTCTTGCGCAAACCTAAGGGTTGGAGTCCAAATCGAATTTTGTCAGAAACTGGTTCTGCAATCATTGATATGACCATGCCAGTGCCGACCACCATTAGAATCAGATTACCATTTAACCAGACATTTATTTTAATTAGATCTGATTTGGATATTGTTAAGCAATTTAACCGTTCCAACCCAGATGTAGGTGGACTTTTCAGGATACGAACTCTCCTGGATACCTGTCTATGAGTTATCTTTCGCAATATGGGTCTAACAGGACCTTTTACTGTCTCAAATCTGCATTCTGGCAACAACTACAATGGCTTTCCAGCCTAGATCCTGAAGGAAATTTTAACCATTTATCTAAGTTTTGGCTTTGTTTTGGGTTTTTGCTGTGCTGACCTGAAGTCCCTGTAATCAGGATAAGTCCTAAATGAGACTATACAATTGCCTGCACACAAGTGCTGTTCCCCAAGCTCAGTTGGACTGGCAAGGATATCTACTTCCATCAGAATACTCCAACTCATATGCTCCACTTTCTGCATTTTCCAACGATAAAGCCAGTTGTAGTGCTTGTTTGAAGTCCAGTTGGGCTTCAGCCAGTAGGCACTTTTGCATGGTTACATCATTAATCCCACATACCAACCAGTCTTTACACCTTAAGGGATAAACCAAACTCAAGTGTCTCTGCCAGTCAACCTAACCTTGTTAAAAATCATGACATGGTTTCTCCTGGTTCTTGAATGAGGGAAAAAACGATAGCATCTCAAAATTAGAGGAGGCCTGGGGGGTCATAATATTCCTTAACTAAATCTGTCAACTCTTGGAAGGTTTTAATATCCGGTGCCTCAGGGAAAGACAGGCTCCTAATAACTGAAAAAGCTGCAGGTCCACAGGCTGGCAGGAGAATGAATCATTTCTTTTCATCTGCTCAGAAAAAAAGTAACACATTCTTTCCACATACTGGGTCCAGACTTCAATGAAAGGACTGAATGAGTCAAGCTTCCCAAGTATGATGGAAGAAATGCTTATCGCAACGTAAAGATAACATTGCAAACGGGTTTCTTCGGGAACATGCTTTACTCTTGTTGCCACTAAAATAACTCTACAGAGGCCAGTATCCCATCACCAAGTCACATATATTTACACATAGAAAGTCCTTTACTGTGGCACAGCCCCTCATCAGAGTCAGCACCCAGTGTCAGAATCTCTGGCACTCCTCTTTTTATCTGTCAGCCAGGGCTCCCTGATTGGACCAGATTAACAGCCCCAAGCTCAATTCTATGACCTCCATCTGGCTGACCTCATTATAATCACAATGCAATCAACCAGCAATATCCTGGAATATCACAGACCTATCAATGTCACATTAGGCTGATTTGGTTCAGAACTTTCTATCAATGGCATGTCACCTGACAAATCAATTCCAAACAAATCAAAGGTAACAAGGTGTAGAGCTGGATGAACACAGCAGGCCAAGCAGCATCATAGGAGCAGGAAGGCTGACGTTTCAGGCCTAGACCCTTCATCAGAAATGG
>JAHRHZ010000087.1:35728660-35740044 GCA_024137785.1 Ginglymostoma cirratum
TCTCCAGCATCTGCAGTTCCTATTATCTCTGATACAATTTTAACCCCACTGCGAAGCCTCTTCTAAGGGTGCCTACCCTGAAGAAGTTACCCTCCTCCCTCCAGAAAAACCTCAGGGGATCTCTCTCCCACTGCAACTCTCTCATAATCTCTTCGGCCTTGAAACCATTTCTGATGAAGGGTCTAGGCCCGAAACGTCAGCCTTCCCTGTTCCTATGATGCTGCTTGGCCTGCTGTTTTCATCAAGCTCTACACCTTGTCATCTCGGATTCTCCAGCATCTGCAGTTCCTATTACCCCCGCAAAAAAATCAAACCTAGCTTCTCCATAGAAGGTAGACAGCCTTTCATAAAGATGGATTATGTTGGAACACACAGAGCAGCAATATCTGTGGAGAGAGAAACTAGAATTTTAATGTTTCAGGTCAACACCTTTTAGCTCCGGACAGTCATTAGTTAACACTGGGGTTGAACCAGCAGCAGGGACCAAAAGGTTTTCGTTAGTGGCATTGTAAACAGCAAAACTCACCTCACTTATGAATGCTTTGCTGCCGTCTTCGTAAGCACAGTACAGACAAACATACTACCTTATCTAGATGAACCTTAACCTGCTTCTATTCGGGTTAGGTAGGACCAAATTTCCATGACTGCCTGGGCTTCTCTCAGTCCACCTGTGCCCTAACCTTGGTGGAAATCCTTGAGGAAGACACAGCCTGTTGTTCATTGTTTATTTGTTGCATGAGTAGAACTCAACAAAGCTTGGTGGCATGCAACTTAACTTGAAGAGTAAGTGCATAGTTATTATCTGTCTGAAATTTAAAATAAGGGTTTTAAAAAGACATTAAGTAATAAAGACCCCTTTTCACTAAGTTCCTAACTTCATACCTTAAAAACTTGTACTCCTTCAGGGAGTGGAAGAGTGTGCATGATCGCACCCTCACCACCCAACGCCTGTCTCAGCCCATTTGGAATCATTTCAATTCCTTGTTGGTTCATTGTCAAGTTGACCTCAGTCAGGCTGGGCTGGATGTGTTCATCCATGTTGACTACCTGCAATGTGATAATGTGCATTTTGTCAGAAACTCCCCGCTCCACAGCATATTCCATGATGTCTTCATCTGACTTTGCCAAAAACACTGTTGTATCGTGGGGAAAAATTTCACTTTCCGTCATTCTTTCCAAATTGTTGCTTGTACTTTTCTCATGTTTCTTCTACATTCTGCAACCTCATTGCTCTCTACGCCTATAGTGTATTTTCATATTATTAAATGTTTCCAATTCTGAGGCCTCACTGACATGGTTGCCTGTTTGAAAAGAAAAGCATATTTTACAAACTGCTTGAATATCTGCTCTAATCCAATAGAACTTTAATGTAATCACATTCCAAAACATTATGAATTCCTGAAAGGCGGTATATAAATATAAATTTTTATGGGTCATATTTTCTTCATGTAGGAGAATTTTCACACCCCATTTACGTTCCCACTGCCATGCAAAACAATTAGAACTGATGAATTCCCAGTAACTGAATGTGTTGCTTTTACTAACTGTCTTAAAGATGTTCTTACAAAGATATCTAAAACCCTGCACATCAATAATTTTCCACACAACAATTAGCAGCTTTAGCAAGGTAGTGTGGCACTTTGGGATATTTCCCAATATCTTTCAAACGTATGGGAATTGGACAGAAGCCAATTTCAATTGAGTTTCTAATAGAAATTTTTTCCTGAGATATATTTTCTGCACACATGCAGCACCCAGCATTTGTCAGCGATTGACATTTTAGTGATGAAAATTGAAAAGATTTTAACACAACGTGAAAAGGCCCTTCAACTCATTGTGTCAGGTCCAGTCATCAAGCATCTACCTGTTCTAAGATAGCAAGAACTGTAGACGCTGGAGTCAGAGATAACAAGCCAGGCAGCATCAGAGGAACAGGAAAGCTGAAGAAGGGTCCCGACCTGAAACATCAGCTTTCCTGTTCCTCTGATGCTACCTGGCCTGCTGTGTTCCTCCAGCTCCATACTTTGTTATCTCTATCTGTTCTTACCCTATTTTCCAGCACTTGCCCTGTAGTTTCGTATACAATGGTGTTTCAAGCTCACATCTAAATACTTATGTGTCTTGAGGGCTCCTGCTTGTACCACCTCTTTAGGTACAAGTTCCCGCTGGTGGAAATTTTTCTCTAAAAATCTGCTTCTTATCTTAAAACTGTGTCACTAGTGATTGACTCCTCAATGAAGGGGAAAAGCCCCCACTTATGCGCCTCATAATGCTTTACACTTCAAATAGGTGCCCTGCTTAGCCTTCTCTGCTCCAAGTAAAACAACCCCACCCTATCTACTCTCTATTCATAACTGAATCTCTCCAAGCCCAGGCAGCATCCTGGTCATTCTCCTCTGCACCCTCTCCAGTGCAATCACATCCTTCCTGTTATGTGGCGACCAGTGCAGCACACAGTACTCCAACTGTTGCTTAAATAATGTTGTGTTGTTCCATCATAACCTCCTTGCTCTTGTATTCGGTGCCTTGACTAATAAAGGCAAGTATCCCATATATCTTCTTATCCACCTTATCTACCTGTCCTGCTGCCTTCAAGGATCTTTGGACATTCACACCAAGATCCTTCTGATCATCTGTATGTCCTACAATCCTAACATTCAATGAGTTGTCCTTTGCTTTTCAGTAGTCTTCCCAAAATACATAACCTCACACTTTTCGTGATTAAATTCCATTTGCCACCATTCCGCCCATTCTTATCATCCTGTAGTCTAAGGTTTTCTTCTTTACTATATACACCAATTTTTTTCATCATCTGCAAACTTACTCATTGTGGCATCTACATTAATGTTTTGATCATTGACATACACCTCAAACAGCAAGGGAGCCAGCACTAAACTCTGTAGTATGCCACTGAACACAAGTTTCCAGTCACAAAAGCAACCTTTGGCCATCAGCCTCTTCCTCATGCCACTAAGCTAATTTTGAATCCAATGTGACAAATTGCCTTGGATGCCATGGGTTCTTAGCTTCTTAACCAGTCTGCTGTGCAAGACCTTGTCAAAAGCTTTACTGAAGTCCATGTAGACCATATCAACTGCGTGATCCTCATCTACACACCTAGTTGCCTCCTCAAATATGATCGATCAAATTTGTTACATATGATCTTCCCTGAAAAAGCCATGCTGACTACCATAAGATCATACGGGAGGCCCATCGGCCCGTCAAGTCTGTACCGTAAAAAGTATGCTACCATCTACACTAATTTCACTTTCCCACTCTAGGCCCTTAGCCCTAAATTTTATGTCACTTCAACTGTTCATCCAAATACATTTTACAGGTTATGAGGCTACTACTTCAATTACCCTCCCAGGCAATGCATTCCAGACCCCACCACCCTCTTAGCGAAAAACATTTTTCTCTAATCCACTCTAATTTCCTGCCTTTCACTTTAAACTTGTTACTGACCCTTCTAGCTAAAATGTTCAATCACAGGCAACATCCTGCTGAACCTCTTTTGCACACCCTCCAGTGCAAATGCACTCTTCCTTTAGTGCTGTAACCGGAACTACACTCAGTACTCCAGCTGTGGTCTAACCAAAGTGCACACCTCACACTTTTCAGGGTTAAATTTTTAAACTGATCTGCCCAAATGACTATTCACTTTATATTCTCCTGTAAGATAACACCTTCTTCCTCACTATCAACCACCTGGTCAATCATCGTGTTGTCCCCTCACACAGTCGTCTACACCATTTATAAAGGAACAATAACAGACCCAGCATCCATCCCTCAAGTATACCACTGGACAATGACTATCCTTGATTAATGCTTGCCTGGGTGCAGATTAATTTTCCCTCAGATTTTTTCCAAGTTTCCCTGCCACTGATGTTAGATCATTGGCCTATGGTTTACTTGTTTATTTCTACCACCCAGCTTGAAAAACGGTACCACATTAACAGTCTTCCAATCCTGTGGCACATCTCCTATTGCCAGAGAGGATTTAAAAATTAACATCAGAGCCTCTGAAATCTTCTGCCTTGCTTCCCACAGCAGCTTGGGATATATGGCATCAGAGTCAGGGAATGTATCCACTTACAAGCCTTCATAAACAATTAAAACCTCAGTCTTCTCAATACTAACTTCTGCAATTATATCACAGCCCCCTTCCCTTATTGCTATACCAACAGTGTCCTTCTCTATAGTGAATACAGATGCAAAATACTCATTTAAAAACTTAGCTGTGTGTTCCAGCTCCACATATAGATTACCGTCTTGGTCCATGACAAGACTTACTCTTTCCCTGGTCATTCTCTTGCCTCTTACTACCTATATCTTTAGATTTTACTTGATGTTACCCTACCCCCATCTTTCTGTTCATGTCTCCTCTTCATTTTCCTAATTTCTGCAAGTAACCACATAGACTATCTACACTCCTCTCAGGCACCTACTGTCATCAGCTCTCATTACCAAACATACCTTGTTTACCCTATGCAAATCCTGCACATTCCTTGACATCAAGGGTTTTTTATCCAACCCTTCACCTTTATAGGAACATGTCGTCCCTGCACTCTCACTGTCACCCTTCTGAATGTCTCCCACTACACCCAAGGGCATTTTCTTGCAGGTTTCTGTTCTCAGCCCACTTTGATCAGATCCTGTCGTATCTTATTAAAATCGCTTTCCTCCAATTCATAATCTTTACTTCCAGCCCATCTTTGTTCTTATTCATAACTATTTTAAATCTTACTGCATTAAGGTCACTGGTAGGATTCCAAGCCAGAAAATAGAACATTAGCCTGGGCTTCTGGAATACTAACCCAGGGCAGTGATAAGGTCGCTGGACATCTGGTCAGAATAGATAATTAGACTGAGAACAAGAAGCACAGATTTAAAGTAATTGACAAAATCATCACTGAGGGAATAAGGAAAAAAATCTTTGCACTCAGCTATTGGTTGGGATCAGGAATGCACTGAGTACAATGGGAGACAGGTTCAAACTAAGTTTCCTGCTCCTATGATGCTGCTTGACCTGCTGTGTTCATCCAGCCCCACGTTTGTTATCTCGGATTCTCCAGCATCTGCAGTACCTTTTATCTCTGATACATCTTTAAAAACTACTTGGGAGCTTTTGAAAAGGAAGAACATGTGGCTGGGAAGAGCACTAGCCAAATGCTTGCTCTGGGAGAGCCAGTGCAGATATTATATGCTGAAGGTCCACCTTCCATGCCTAAACAATTCTATAACTACATTAGTCTCCCTTAAATGATTTCAGGGCCTTAAGGATGTTACCCATTCCTTCGTTCAAAATTTCAGAGTTGTCTGGTTCTGCAGCCTCCCTCGTTGTCAAGCTAACTTCTAAAATGCAACGGCACTTTGCAAATTTATGAATTTCACTGGCTTTGTGCGCCTCTGACCTACCTAGAGGAAGGCCAGTACCTACCTGCTAAAATAAACCTAATTCACAGCATGTTGCCAGTGATTACTATTTCGGATGGGAATGGGGATGAGGGAAGGCGAGTGCTCAATCCTGACAATGCACTCAGTAAGTCATGGGGTGGGGAGAAGAGGAGAAGCGCCCCGAAGGGAGTGATAGTGGAGAAGGCGTGGGACCACCTCGAAGGAGAACGCTCCCCGCCGCCGCCAGGCCCGCACATGCGCCGTTACCAACCCCCGGCAGCAGGCGGGAAAGCAGCAAAATGGGACAGCGCGCAGGCGCGGCTCGTTGCCATGGCCACCTGTGCAGAAAGGTCCAGAGAAGCACCAAAACTGTGAATGACAATGATGTCTCAGCAGGGTAACAATTCATCTTTCTTTAGAAAGGGGCAGCTTGATATGTTCATTTGTAACCTGAATTGTTACGAATTGCTTATTATAAAATGGGCTGAATGGCCTTCTGTGCTGCAAATTCTACATACTTTGTACTGTTGTGATAGTCATGCTTTATGTTTAAGGATATTAATATTTCCCTGATTTTGACAGTTGTGCTTGTCACCTGTATTGATTCATAAATGAAGACATATATTTGGAATTTTACATATAGTTAATGTGATCATAGAATCCCTACAGTGTGGAAGCAGGCCATTCAGCCATCGAGTCCACACTGACCTTCCAAAGAGCATCCGAACCAGCCCTACTTCCCCAGCCCTATCTTTGTAACCCCGCATTTGCTATGGCTAATCCACCTAGCCTGCACAGCCCTGGACACTATGGGCAATTTGGCATGGCCAATCCACGTAAACTGCACATCTTTTGGACATCTTTGATGATCCTATAAGTTTTGACATCAGTTAGACCATGACTGTTTCTCAGCATCCTATGCTTGGCACCCATTATTTGAAGGTTAAAAACCAAAGACAGTTTATGTAAAATGTAAGTATAATGTATGGGACAATTACAGTCGTGAATAAAAGCTAAAACTGGATATTTTGCTTAATGGTACAGAGAAGGTTAAAGGGTGAATGTAATAAAGATTTTCAAAATTATGAACTGTGTTGAGAAAATACAAAATAAGTGATTAATTTCATCAGTAACAATGGAACATGGATTTAATACTTACACTATAGGAATGTTAAAAATTCTACCTAATTACATGGAAATGAATGAGTTAATATGATGCACGAAACATTTCTTTAAACATGCTGGAGTATACTTTTAACTGGTACACAAAAATAATCTCAACCATGAAAAAGAATTGGAAAACCAAAAAGTAAGCGCTCTTATTCTGATCTGCAAAATTCAATTAACTAGACTAATCATTTCTGCATGCACATTGCCAAACAGGCCCGTGGATTTTGCACCCTTCATTTCTAGCAGTAAACTTTCGACAGTACCAATTGCTCACTTGACTACACATTCCTACAACTGCTTGAGGCTTCTTTCTAACCCCTTTGAAATACTCAACTCCATTCCTCACTTTCTCAATTTATTCATATCTGCTCTGTTGAGTTGTTCACTTCAGATGTTTAGAAGATTATTACATTTTATAACTATTTCTTTAAATTTCACGTAAAAACGGAAGAGGTCATGTGACCAGTGTTGACACCTGCATAACAGCAAGCTAGGGTAGTTTGATTGTTTGAGATTGAAGGTGCTGTATTGCAAGGAAGAAAGTACAAGATGTTTATGCTTGGAAACAGAAGTGTTTGTGCTTGGTCAGACACCAGGAATTCTGCAGCAAGGAACTCCCCTACTGTCTCCCTAATGTCTTTCCACCATCAACAATGTACAAGTCAGGAGAATGGTGAACACTGTTCAATTGCCTGGATGGGTGCAGTCCAAACAATACTCTGGAAAGTCGACATCTTCCATGACAAAATACCCACTGGATTGACACCCTATCCATCAACAACATTCACTCCCTTCACCACCAATACATAGTGTGTACCATCTACAAGGTGAATCATAGAATCACTACAGTGTGGAAACAAGCCATTCAAGTCCATCAGGTCCACACTGACTCTATGAAGAGCTTCCCACCCAGATCACCGCGCTACCGTATTCCCGTAACCCTGCGTTTCCTACGGCTAATCCACCTAGCCAGCACCTCCCTGGACACTATGAGCAATTTAGCATGGCCAATCACCTAACCTGCACATCTTTGGACTGTGGCAGAAAACTGGAGCACCCGGAGGAAACCCACACAGGCACAGTGAGAAAGTGCAAACTCCATGCTGGCAGTTGCCCATGGCTAGAATCGAACTAGGGTCCCTGGTGCACTGAGGCATCAGAGCTAACCACTGAGCCACTGTGCTGCCCGTACTACTGAGCCGCCCGTACTATTGTACCAACTCACCAAGGCTTCTTTCATGGTATTTTCCAAACCTATAATCTTTACCAGCAGAAGGTGAACGGCAACAGATTTATGGGTACATCACCACTTGCATGTTTCCCTTCAAGCCACGTACCATCCAACTCTAATGTTGCAAATGCCTTGGTTCAAGAAGGAAAGGAGACAGGACAGTAGCAGTCAGTTAGCTGATTTCTGTCATGGGGATGGTGTTAGGATCAGCAGTAACTGAGGTTATAGCAAGGCACTTAAAAAGTTCAAAGTAATTGAGAAAAATCAGCATGCTTTAGTGAAGGGAAAATCATGCTTAACCACTTCATTGTAGTTCTTAGGAGCAACATGTTCTGTGGATAAAAGAAGAGCTCATCGCTGCTCTGTAGGGTCCTCTTGTGGGACAGTGGTAGTATCCTTACTCCTGAAGCAAGAGACCCATGTTCAAGTCCATCTGCTCCAGAGGTGTGTACTAACATCTTTGAACAGGTTGATTAGAAAAATAGATTGATGCACTTTGTTTGCATTTCCAGAAAACAGTTGACTTGATGCCACATAAAAGGTTATAATACAACGTAAAAGCACTTGGAGTGTGTATGTGGAGGGAATGGGACAACACAATGACATGGATAGAATAAGATTGGCTGGTAGAAATCAGAGAGCATAGATGAACGTCTAGCCTGGTCAAAAAGGAGAAGGAAGCATTTGTCAAGGCTGGGAGGCTGGGAACACACAAAGCCAGGGTGGAATACAAGGAAACGTAAAAGAAACTTAAGCAAAGAGTCAGGACGTCTAAAAGGGGTCATGAAGAGGGGTCATTGGCCAACAGGATTAGGGAAAATCCCAACTTCATATATATATAAAAAGCAAGAGGGTAGCCAGTGAGAGGGTTGGCCCACTCAATGACAGGGAACGGAATTTATGTGTGGAGCCAGAGGAAATGGGCGAGGTATTAAATGAGTACATTGCATCAGTATTCACCATAGAGAAGGACTTGGTGGATGATGAGTCTGGGGAAGGGTGTGTAGATAGTTTGGGTCAAGTTGAGATCAAAAGGGAGGAGGTATTGAGCAGATTGAAAAACATTAAAGTAGCTATGTCCCAGGGCCTGATGGGATGTACCCCAGAATACTGTGTGAGGCAAGGGAAGAATTGCTGGGGCCTTGAGGGAGATCTTTGTATCCTCACTGGCTGCAGGGTAGGACCCAGAGGATTGGAGAATTGCCAATGTTGTTCCTTTGTTTAAGAAGGGTGGCAGGGATAATCCAGCCAATTACAGGCTAGTGAGCCTTATGTCAGTGGTAGGGGAATTATTGGAGAGGATTTTTCGAGACAGGATGTACTCCCACTTGGAAATAAGTGGGCATATTAGCGGGAGGCAACATGGTTTTGTGAAGGGGAGGTCGTGTCTCACTAAGTTGATTGAGTTTTCTGAGGAAGTGAAAAAGATGATCGATGAGGGAGGGCAGTGGATTTTTTTTTATATAGAGTCCCTACAGTGTGGAAACTGTAGGGACTCTATATAACTGTAGGCCCTTTGGCCCAACAAGTCCACACCGACCCTCAGAGCATCCCGCCCAGACTTATCCCCCTATAACCCATCTAATCTACACATCCCTGGACACTATGGGCAATTTACCATGACCAATCCACCTAACCTGCACATCTTTGGATTGCAGAAGGAAACCCACACAGACACAGGGAGGACGTGCAAACTCCACACAGACAGTCACCCGAGAGTGGAATCAAACCTGGGTCCCTGGCACTGTGAGGCAGCAGTGCTAACCACTAAGCGCCCATGCTGCCCCACTGAGCTATTGTGCCGCCCCACTGAGCCACCGTGCCGCCCAGATGTAGATGTTGTCTACATGGACATCACTTAGCCCTTTGACAAGGTCCCTCATGGCAGACTGATAGAGAAGGTAAAATCGCATGGGGTCAGAGGTGAGCTTGCAAGGTGGATAAAAAACTGGTTCGGTCATAGAAGACAGAGGGTAGCAGTGGAAGGGTGCGTTTCTGAATGGAGGGCCGTGACTAGTGGCATTCCTCAGGGATCAGTGTTGGGACCTTTGTTATTTGTAATAGATATAAATTATTTGGAAAAAAATATAACTGGTTTGTTTAGTAAGTTTGCGGATGACACAAAGGTTGGTGGAAAGCGATGAGGACCGTCAGAGGATGCAGCAGGATATAGATCCATTGGTGACTTAGGCAGAGAGATGGCAGATGGAGTTTAATCTGGAAAAATGTGAGGTAATGCATTTTGGAAGGTCTAATCCAGATGGAAAATCTACATAAATAGCAGAACCCTAAAGAGTACTGATAGGCAGAGGAATCTGGATATACAGTTACATAGGTCAGTGAAAGTGGCAACACAGGTGGAAAAGGTAGCCAACAAGGCGTATGGCATGCTTGCCTTCATTGGCTGGGGCATTGAGTTTAAAAATTGGCAGGTAATGTTGCAGCTTTATAGAACCTTAGTTAGGCCACATTTGGAATATTGTGTTCAATTCTGGTCACCACGCTACCAGAAGGATGTGATGGCTTTGAAGAGGGTACAGAATAGATTTTCCAGGATGTTGACTAGTATGTAGGGCATTAGCTATGAGGAGAGGTTGGAGAAACTTGAGTTGTTCTCACTAGAACAACGGAGGTTGAGGGGCAACCTGATAGAGGTCTACAAGATTATGAAGGGCATGGACAGAGTGGACATCAGAAGCTTTTTCCCAGGGAGGAAGAGTCAGTTACTAGGGGGCATAGGTTTAAAGTGCGAGGGGCAAGGTTTAAAGGTGATATATGAGGCAAGTTTTTTACACAGAGGGTGATGGGTGACTGGAACTTGCAGCTGGGGGACGTAGTGGAAGCAGATACGATAGTGACTTTTAAAGGGCATCTTGACAAATACATGAATAGGATGGGAATAGAAGGATCTGGTTCCCGGAAGGGTAGGGGGTTTTAGTTGTGATGGGCAGCATGTCAGTGCAGGCTTGGAGGGCTGAAGGGCCTGTTCCTGTGCTGTAATTTTCTTTGTTCTAAATGGGTCTTTTTCTGATTGGCAAGATATGACGAGTGGGGACCTGCAGGGGTCCACTGGTACCTCAACATTTTACAATTTATGTCAGTGTCACAAGTGAGAGGAGCGAAGGCATGGAAGCTAAATTTGCGGATGACTCAAAAACGACAGGTATAAAAGTATGTTGTGAAGCTGACGGTTATGGATAGGTTGAATTAGCAGTCAAAAATTTGGCAGTTAGATTATAATGTGAGAAAATGTGAAATTGCTCACTTTGGCAGGAAGAATATTTTAAAGAACCGTATTATCTCAATGAAGAGCAACTGCAGAATTCTGAGATGTAGAGAGATCTAGGTGTTCCAATGCGTGAATGCTAATGTGTCAGTGTGCAACTACACAAAGTAATTAGGAAGGCTGTTGGAACATTATCCTTTTTACAAAAGGGATTGCACAAAAATGTGAAGATGTTATGGTTTAATGGGAGATAACAAGCATGGGGCTGGATGAACACAGCAGGTCAAGCAGCATCATAGGAGCAGGAAAACTTGACGTTTCGGGCCTAAACCCTTCATCAGAAATCAGATTTCTGATGAA
>JAHRHZ010000087.1:35740444-35761181 GCA_024137785.1 Ginglymostoma cirratum
TCAAGTTTTCCTGCTCCTATGATGCTGCTTGACCTGCTGTGTTCATCCAGCCCCATGCTTGTTATCTCGGATTCTCCAGCATCTGCAGTATCTTTTATCTCTTATGGTTTAATGGGGGTCAGTTAGCTCAGTTGGCTGGATGGCTGGTTTGTGATGCAGAGTGATGCCCACAGCTTGGGTTTAATTCCCACACTGACAGAGGTTACCATGAAGGTCTCTCCTTCTCAACCTCCATCCTCACCTGATTAAACCACCTCCAGTTGTCTTGCTGTCTAATGACAGAGAAGCCTTACAATCTGGTAGGACTATGATGATTTTTCATGGTTTAATTACACAGGGCATTGGTGAGTCCACTTCTTGAATGAGGAAAAGTTTGAATAGGCTAGGCTTCACAGGAGTTTAGAAGATTAGAGGGTGACTTAATTGAAGTGGCTAAGATCCTGAATGATCTTAATGTAGTGCACGTGAAAAGGATGTTTCCTCTTATTGGTGAGTCCAAAACTAGGGATGTTATTTTAAAATTAGGGGTCACGTTTTCAGGACAGAGATCAGGAGCTGTTTTTTTGAGGGTTGGAATTTTCTATCTAATAAGGCGAGAAGATGGAAGTACAGAATATTTTAAAGGTAGGTAAAGGTAAAGGTATACGTGTTAGATTCGTGTTAGGCAAGGAAATGCAAAGTTGTATGAGTGGATGGGATGTGGAATTCAAAACATAAACAGATTGCCATGACCTTATTGAATAACGTAGCATCTTTGAGGAACTGAATAGTCTACTTCTCACAACTCATTTGTTCATGCCAACTTAAAACATAGCTGTATATCACAGATGAGAATTAGAATTTGGTGTGCTCAAGTACAGAAGTACAATGAAAAGTTTACAATGTCGCCCCGCATGGCGCCATCTTAGGTACAAGGTACCTATGTAAAAATCTTAGATACAAATAGCAAAATTTAAAGAAGTTATATTATCATACGGTTATTCATAGTATAAGTTAGAAAAATAAGAAATAAAGTTAAAAAGATAAACATTGCAGTCTTTCCATAAAGGGAGTACAGACAATCAACACAGGGGCTTCCACACGTTATCTGACTGGGCTTGTAAGCCGCTGACCACCCACACCAGTCCCTAGTCCAACAACCATTCTCGCTCCTCTCTGGGCACGCTGGCCATCCCACTCAGGTCAGGCCTCCAGCCACCAGTCAGCTTGCATCTCTCTGTGCTTCCAGCCTGCTGGCCATCCCGCTCCGCTCTGGGCACACTGGTCATCCCGCTCCGCTCTGGGCACACTGGCTGTCCCGCTCCACTCTGGGCACACTGGCTGTCCCGCTCCATTTGTGTCTCCAGCCACACCGCACTGGCCCTCAGCCGCTCCGATGATGTCACCGCTACTCCAAGGTAAGTTTTTTTTAAAAGCACTTTAAAAAAGAGAGAAGAAGAATGAGAAAAGAAGAAATAAAAACAAAAACCCCTAGGCTGAGCAGCCCAAACGCTGCCTACTCTGCCGCTATTTGATGGGTTAGCCTTCCAGGATCCAGGAGATCTACAGCTATTGGTGGCAAAATGTTGTGATTCACTATGCTGGAATGTAAATGGAAGCTTGAGTTAGGACTGGAAAGACCACATTAGTGTGGAGTTAAAATAAGATTTGCCTGGCTTTAGCTGGTAGGAGAAGTCTCTAGTTATAATCTCATCATGACGGACAGTTGTGGTATTAGAAATGATCAGACCAAGAAAGGAAAAGAATAGAAGGAAACCCTTAAGAGCTAAGTGTCATTTTTGATTGCTTTTGGATGAATTGAATGTCTGCCTTTTAAAATTCATTCTTGACATTGCTGGCTGTTTCAGTATTCATCACCTATCCATAGTTTCACCTTGAGAAGAGAGTGGTGAACTGCTTTTTTGAACCAGTGCAGTCCATTTGGAGCAGGTAAACCCACCATGCTGTTACAGAGCTCCAGAGTTTTGACCCAGTGACACTTTAGAAACAGCAATATCGTTCCAAGTCAGAATTGCAAATTGGTGGAAGGGAACTAGTAGGTGGTAGCGTTCTTATGTTCTTATATATCTGCTGCCCTTGTCCTAGATAGCAGTGGTCAAGAATTTGGAAGGTACTGTCTAAGGAGCCTTAGTGAATTTCTGCAGTTCATCTTATTGGTGGAGGGAGTGAATGTTTGTGGATGTGGTGCCAGTCAAGTGGGCTGCTTTGTCCTCAGTTACATCGAGCTTCTTGAGTGTTGTTGGAGCTGCATTCATTCGGGCGAATGGGGAGTATTCCATCACTTGTTGGTAATTGTAGAGTGAGTGATATGGCAGGCTATGAGATTACAGACTGCATTCGAGTACAATTCTGCTGCTTCCAATAGCCCAAAGCTCTTCATAGATACCCAACTTGAGTTGCTAGATCTGTTTGAAATCTATCCGATATACCATGGGGATAGTGCCACGTAACATGTTGTGCCATAGATGAGAATACAGGACTTCACTGTGCATTGCTTGTGAAAACATTCACTTCTGCTGATACACTCATGGACAAGTGGATCTGCAGCAGCAGATTGGTGAGGATGAAGCCAGGTATGCTTTTTCCCTCTTGTTGATTCCTTCACCATTTGCCACAGATCCAGTCTAGCAATTATGACCTTCAGAGATCGACCAACACCATCAGTAGTGGTGCTATTGACCCGCTTCTGGTGATGAACATTGGTGCGTCCCATGTAGGGTAAATTCTGTGCCATACCACCCTCAGTATTTCTTCCAAGTGGTATTTAAGATGGAGTACTGATTCATCAGCTGAGGAAAGGGGACAAGGAGGTGTGGGAAGGTGTATGTAGTAACGGGCAGGAGATTTCCTTGCCCATGTTTTACCTAGTGATATGAGACTTCATGGGGTTCAGAGTCAATGTTGAGGACCCCAGGACAACTCCCTCTTGACTGTTTAATATTGTGCCCCCACCTCTGCCCTGCTGCCAGTGTTGCCTGGGACGTTTTTTATTGGATATGATTCTGTGAATATGACTGTGTCAGGCTGTTGCTTGACTATTCTGTGAGATAGCTCTCCCAGTTTTGGCAATAACCCTTCAAATGTTGGCAAGGAGGACAGGGTCAACAGGACTCAGTTTGCCATTGTCATTTCCAACATCTAGGGTGACACCAGATGAATCATCCAATTTCATTACTTTTGTTGAGGTTTTTTTACCTGTTGATACAATTGAATGGCTTGTTAGGTGATTTCGAAGACATTTTAGAGTCAGGCACACTATTGTGGTTCTGGAGTCATGTAGGCCCGAGCAAGCAATATGGGATTGTCAGACAGGTTCGTGTTGTGCTGCACTTGAATATACTGGAAGCTACATACCTTAATACACTCCCCAGGGTCCCGCTCCTTACAGACAGAAAGAAGATGTGCATTGACTGGTTCATTTCTCAGGGGAAAGTCCTGACCAATCAGTCAACCAGGCACATATTCCCCTTCCCTCCCTTATCTGCCTTCCGCAGGGACTGTTCCCCTGGGACACCCTGGTCCGCTCTTCCTTCACCCCCAACAACGCCCACAGCCCTACGGCACCTTCTCCTGTAACTGGTGAAGGTGCAACACCTGCCCATTTACCTCCTGCCTCCCCAGTATCTAAGGGCCAGGTGAAGCAACACTTGACGTGCACTTCCTAGAATCTAGTCTACTGCATTCGCTGCTCACAATGTGGTCTCCTCTACATTGGGGAAATGAAGCGTAGACTGGGTGACTGCTTTGCAGAACATCTACATTCAGCTCACAAAAAAGACCCTAAACTACCTGTTGTCTACCACTTTAACGCACCACTCTGTTCCCTGGCAACACCTCTGTCTCTGGCTTGCTGCAATGTTCCAGCGAAGCTCAACACAAGCCGGAAGAACAACACCTCATTTTCTGCTTGGAAACCCTGCAGCCCTCAGACTCAATATCAAGTGCAATAATTTTAGGGCCTAAATTCTCCCATGTCCCTGCGCCCTACCCCACACACCAGGCCTTGTTATCACATAGCCTGCCATTACACACTACCTGTTGTTAGTCACTAATAGGCCCCATTAACGACTATTCACCCTCCCAGCCAGATCCTTATCCACTCCTTTGTCTGTCCAACTGTCTGTCTCTCTCTTTGGGCTCTACCCTATTGTTTACTCCCTACCACACCCCCCCTCCCTATTTTCTGCATATAAACTGGTGTTTTCCCAGCCACCATCAGTTCTGAGGGAGGGTCACCAGACCCGAAACGTTAAGTCTGATTTTTTTTCTTCACAGATGCTGCCAGACCTGCTGAATTTTTCCAGCAACTTTGTTTTTGTTCCTGATTTACAGCATCCGCAGTTCTTTCAGTTTTCAATCAACCTGCCTGGATTGAGAGCTAAACAAAACCTGGCAGTTAAGAATCAATCACCATTAACTGCTGCATTCTCCATGGCAGCACCTCTACCAACAAGAATCCAATTGCCAATCGACCAGCATTATTCTCTCACGCAGCAAAAATGTTAGTTTTTCCTTTCATCAGTATTTTTGCAAATTTTTTTGCTGAGTGCCAGGTGAACAGCTTCCACAAAACAGAAGAGAGATAACAAGCGTGGGGCTGGATGAACACAGCAGGTCAAGCAGCATCATAGGAGCAGGAAAACTTGACGTTTCGGGCCTAGACCCTTCATCAGAAATGGGGGAGGGGAAGAGGGTTCTGAAACAAATAGGGAGAGAGGGGGAGGCGGATAGAAGATGGATAGAGGAGAGGATAGGTGGAGAGGAGGCAGACAAGTCAAAGAGGTGGGGATGGAGCGAGTAAAGGTGAGTGTAGGTAGGCGGGTAGGGAGGAGATAGGTCAGTCCAGGGAGGACGGACAGGTCAAGGGGGCGAGATGATGTTAGTAGATAGGAGATGGGGGTGTGGCTTGAGGTGAGAGGAAAAACAGGTTAGGGAGGTGGAGATGAGCTGGGCTGGTTTTGGGATGCGGTTGGGGGAGGGGAGATTTTGAAGCTTGTGAAATCCACATTGATACCATTGGGCTGCAGGGTTCCCAGGCTGAATATGATTTGCTGTTCCTGCAGCCTTCGGGTGGCATCACTGTGGCATTGCAGGAGGCCCAGGATGGACATGTCGTCTGAGGAATGGGAGGGGGAGTTGAAATGGTTCGCGACTGGGAGGTGCAGTTGTTTGTTGCGAACTGAGCGCAGGTGTTCTGCAAAGGAGTCCCCAAGCCTCCGCTTGGTTTCCCCGATGTAGAGGAAGCCACAAAGGGTACAGCAGATGCAGTATACCACATTGGCAGATGTGCAGGTGAACATCTGCCTGATGTGGAAAGTCTTCTTGGGGCCTGGGATTGGGTTGAGGGAGGAGGTGTGGGGGCAGGTGTAGCACTTCCTGCGGTTGCAGGGAAAAGTGCTGGATGTGGTGGGGCTGGAGGGGAGTATGGAGCGGACAAGGGAGTCGCGGAGGGAGTGGTCCCTCCGGAAGGCAGATAAGGGTGGGGAGGGAAAAATGTCTTTGGTGGTGGGGTCTGATTGCAGATGGCGGAAGTGTCAGAGGATGATGCGTTGGATCCGGAGGTTGGTGGGGTGGTACGTGAGGACGAGGGGGATTCTTTTTTGGTTATTATTGCGGGGACGGGGCATGAGGGATGTGTTCCGGGAAATGCAGGAGACACGGTCGAGGGCGTTCTCGACCACTGTGGGGGGGAAAACAGAAGTCTTTTTTCAGCAATAGTCAAATTCTGTTCTACCAAATGACTATTCGTATAAGTTATCAATTATCTATGGTGATCCTAAGAAAATTGACTTTCTGTATTAGAACTCTGAAATGTCACAGTCTGCTTTAGTGAGATTCGAACCTTTGTTCCCAGCCTGGAATTCCAGATTATTTTTCCAGTGATATTCCAACTTTCATTTTGCTCTCAATCATAAACATACCAGTGTTCTGCATTCAGTAAGACCTGGACAACATTTACGTTTGGGCTGTTAAGGGGTAAATAATACACATGTTACAGGCTTCGGGAATCTAACTCTTAACCGCTGACATTGTGTGGAGGTGCTGGTGTTGGACTAGAATGGACAAGGTCAGAAGCCAGATGGCACCAGGTTATAGCCCAAGTTCACATGACAGAGGGGCAATGCTCTGAAAGCTTGTGATTTCGAATAAACCTGTTGTACTCTCACCTGGAGATGTCTGACTTCTGCCCCTGACATTGAACAGTGTTGTTTAAAAGACCAATCACATGGGTTGGAATTTTTGAGTCACAGATCTCCCGACTGACCAAAGCCTTTCCTGCATATGCAGACTGAGAGTCTTTGGGCCTAATCAGATTTTGCATTAGTAAACTCCTGACTTTGACTTACCAAAGCCTTTCCTCCGTGAGCAAACTCCTGACTTTGACTTGAATTTTGCTCACGGAGGAAAGGCTTTGGTAAGTCAAAGTCAGGAGTTTACTAATGCAAGATTTGATAAGGCCCAAAGACTACATACACAGTAGGGAAACAATAACACCTTCAATACTTGAAAGGGTTCGGAAAAGATTTACAAGGATGTTGCCAGGATTGGAAGGTTTGAGCTATAGGGAGAAGCTGAATAGACTGGGGTTAGTTTCCCTGGAGTGTTGGAGGCTAGGGAGTGACCCTATAGAAGTCTATAAAACCATGAAGGGCATGAAAAGGATAAATAAACAAGGCCTTTTCCACATGGAGGGGGCATCTAAAACTGGAGGGCATAGGTTTAAGGTAAGATGGGAAAGATTTAAAAGGGACCCAAGAGGCAACGTTTTCACGCAGAGGGTGGTGCATGTATGGAATGAGCTGCCAGAGGAATTGGTAGAGGCTGGTACAATGACAACATTTAAAAGGCATCTGGATGGGTATATGAATAGGAAGAGTTTAGAGAGTTATGGGCCAAATGCTAGCAAATGCAACTTGATTAATTTAGGGTATCTGGTCGGCATGGATGAGTGGGACCAAAGGGTCTGTTTCCATGCTGTACATCTCCATGACTCTATGACTCTATTTGATCAACACTTATTGTTTGCGTTAGACAAAAAGCCATTTAGCTGAGGTACTGGAGTACTGCTGACAACCATTGAACTGTACCTAGTTATCACCTTGTGTGGGTGGAGGGCCAGCATTTGATTTCCTTCTTACACTATCCTTTGAATACATTTTGGATTCATCACTCAGGAATCGCATTTTTGTATTAGGTTGATAACTACCATTGAAAAGCCAGATCATCACCATTCAAATGGTGGAAGAACTATTCCAAATGTGCCCTGATAAAGAGGAGAACAACAGATACGTGTCAAAGCATTGAAATCAATTGCAACCTTTTGCCTAGTTCTTTGTACCAGAAAAGAAGCTGTTTATGGAATTATTCATTCTGACCTCATTCTGGGTACATAAATAACGCAGTATTCCAAACCTGTTTTCAGTCACTTTGCTATCCTGTTTTGCAAAAATGTAATTATTAACCAGTTTCCTTGTTAATGTCTTATTTATTTGTTTTTCCCTGTGGGCCTGTTTTCAACCACAGCCTATATTGCTGAGTTTTTGCAAAATCACTTTTGTTCCTCACATAGATTACATTGCTTAAAAAATCAGGTGTGGGTACCATTTATAATGATAAGAAGTTGAATTAATTTCTTGACTCAACTACTACTATTGCCTGAGCAAGTCTATTAGATGCTGCATTTTTCTGGGCAAAAGTGACCAAATATTATATCGACCCAAATCACTATTTCTGGGGACTCTTTTTTTGACTCTCAGTGCTCCATCTCCGACTGAAATTGATATGAACAACCTATGTGTCTGAAAGGGTTATTTGTACTGTTAGGTTTATCAACTTTAGAACTCTCTAGCTGTATTTAACAAATGACATACATTTTCTGGTAGGCTGGCAGGTTTGTCCTTTTTGTCAAGCCTTCCAAAAGACACAACTGGGAGTGAGGTTGTTTATAAAGAAATGCAGTCGATGGAGCGTAATTGTGGACACAGAGATGGTTTGAGGTGTGTATACTTCAATGCTAGAAGTATCAGAATTAAGGCGGATGAACTTAGAGCATGGGTCAGTACTTGGAACTACAATGTTGTGGCCATTACAGAAACTTGGGTAACTCAGGGACAGGAATGGTTGTTGGAAGTTCCGGGATTTAGATGCCTTAAAAGAAATAGGGAGGGTGGTAAAAGAGGCGGGGGAGTGGCATTGCTAGTCAGGGCTACTGTACTGAACGGCAGTTCGAGAATGATATGTCTACAGAGTCAGTTTGGATTGAGGCCCGGAACAAGAAAGGAGCATTCACTTTGCTGGGGTTTTTTTTACAGACCCCCTAATAGTTGCAGAGAAGTAGAGGAGCGGATTGGGAGGCAGATACTGGAAAGGTGCAGAAGTCACAGGGTTGTAGTCATGGGTGAATTCAACTTTCCAAATATTGATTGGAAACATTTTAGTTGTAATAGATTAGATGGAGCGGCTTTTGTCCAGTGCATTCAGGATGGATTCCTGACACAGTATGTAGATAGACCAACACGAGGAGAGGCCACTTTGGATTTGGTGCTTGGCAATGAACTGGGCCAAGTGTTAGACCTGTTGGTAGGAGAGCATTTTGGCGGTAGTGATCATAACTCTGTTACTTTTACAATAATCATGGAAAAGGATACGTACACACAGCAGGGTAAGGTTTATAATTGGGGGAAGGGTAATTACAATTCTGTTAGGCAAGAACTGGGTAACATAAAATGGGAACAGATGCTGTCAGGGAAGAGCACTATTGAAATGTGGAGATTGTTTAAGGAATGCATACTGTGTGTGCTCGATATGTTTGTCCCTAGCAGTCAGGGAAGATGCGGTCGAGTGAGGGAGCCTTGGTTCTCAAGAGAGGGCAAACGACTGGTTAAGAGGAAGAAGGATGCTTTTGTAAGGTTTAGGAAACAAGGAACGGAAAAGGCTGTAGAGGGATACAAGTTATCCAGGAAGGAGCTAAAGAAACGGCTTAGGGGAGCTATAAGGGGGCATGGGAAATCCTTGGCAGATAGGATCAAGGAAAACTCCAGGGCTTTTTACATGTACATGAGGAATATGAGAATGACCAGAGAAAGGGTAGGGCCGATCAAGGATTGTAAAGGGAATTTGTGCACGGAGCCTAAAGAGATAGAGGTCCTTAATGAATACTTTTCTTTGGTATTCACAACTGAGAGGGACCTAGTTGTAGAGGAGGACAGTGTGAAACAGGCTGGTAGGCTAGAGGAGGTGGATGTTACTAAGGAAGATGTGCTAAGAATTTTGAGGAAATTGAAGATCGATAAGTCCCTCAAGCCTGATGGGATTATCCAAGGATTCTATGGGAAGCGAGGGAAGAGATCGCAAGGCCTTTGGCGATGATCTTTTCGTCCTTACTGTCCACAGGTATAGTGCCAGAAGATTGGAGAGAGGCTGACGTCATTCCCTTGCCCAAAAAAGGGAATAGGAATAACGCTGGAAATTACAGGCCAGTTAGTCTTACGTCAATGGTGGGCAAATTATTGGAAAGTGCTTCGAGAGATAAGATTTATGATCACTTGGAAAGGCACAGTTTTATTCATGATAGTCAGTGTGGATTTGTGAGGGATAGATTATTCCTCACAAATCTTATTGAATTCGTTGAAGAGGTGACCAAACACGTGGATGAAGGTGGAGCTGTGGATGTGGTATACATGGATTTAAGTAAGGCGTTTGATAAAGTTTCCCATGGTAAACTCATGCAGAAGGTAAGGAGGCATGGGATCGGGAGAAATGTGGCAGATTGGATTCAGAATTGGCTGACCGTTAGAAGACAAAGGGTGGTAGTGGACGGAAAATATTCAACATGGTGCTCAGTTACGAGTGGTGTACTGGGTCTGTTCTGGGTCCTCTTCTATTTGTGATTTTTGTAAATGATTTGGATGATGGAGTGGAAGGGTGGATTGGTAAGTTCGCAGACGATATGAAGGTGGGTCGCGTTGTGAACTGTGCGGAGGGCTGTTCTAGGTTACAAAGGGACATTGATAGGATGCAGAGCTGGGCTGAGAAGTGGCAGATGGAGTTTAACCCTGAAAAGTATGAGGTGATTCATTTTGGAAGGACAAACTTGAAAGCAGAATACAGGGTTAACGGAAAGATTCTTAGCAGTGTGGAGGAGCAGAGGGACCTTGGGGTTCATGTTCACAGTTCCCTGAAAGCTGCCACCCAGATGGATAGTGTTATTAAGAAGGCGCATGGTCTGTTAGCTTTCATTAAAAGACGGATTGAGTTCAAGAGCTGTGAAGTTATGCTCCAGCTATACAAAAGCCTGGTTCGCCCACATCTGGAGTATTGTGTCCAGTTCTGGTCGCCACAGTACAGGAAAGATGTGGAAGTGTTGGAAAAGTTGCAGAGGAGATTTACTGGGAGGTTGCCTGGAATGGAGGGAAGGTCGTACAAGGAAAGGTTGAGAGAGCTCGGGCTTTTCTCTTTATAACGACGAAGGACGAGAGGTGACTTGATAGAGATGTACAAAATGACCAGATGTATAGATAGAGTAGACAGCCAGAGACTTTTTCCTGGGGTGGAGGTAGCTATTACAAGGGGGCATAGTTTTAAAGTGAGTGGAGGTAGATATAGAGGAGACGTCAGAGGTAGGTCCTTTACTCAGAGTTGTCGGGGTGTGGAATGCATTGCTGGAGAGGGTAGTGGAGTTGGCCTCATTCAGGGCATTTAAGTGGCTATTAGATAGGCATATGGATGATAGTATAAGGTAGGGGTGGAGGTTAGACAGACCTTAGGATTAGGGTAAAAGTTCGGCCCAACATTGTGGGCCGAAGGGCCTGTGCTGTGCTGACTGTTCTATGTTCTATGTAACCTTTTACCTCGTTCTTTGCGCCAGAAAACAAGCTATCTAAATACAGCAGTTTGAAAGATTTCAAAACATATAACGGCACAAAATTCCATCTACTCCCCAACACCATCACTTTATAGTTGTTCAAAATATTTCCCTCCCATACCAAATCTGGGGATCTGACCTAAGGGCTTCTTTTCAGTTTCAGACCTATGAGCCGCATAGCCTTTTCCTTGATATTCACACACTGAGAGCTGAGACTTTTATCAACTTTGAATGACCACGTGCAACTTCTAACCAAATGCACCTAGCCTAGATGTTTCATAAATTGCACCCTTTCACTGAAGTGACCTATTTCATTAACTGGTCTGAATAATCTTTTTCTCAAAGAAAAAGTCTGACTTCAGTCAGTTCTTCTTAAAATTACATGAAATCTTTCCAGTTTCTGGGTTTTTCTAAGTTAAAATCAATCCTTGATTATTCTAAACCCAAATGGAAGCTAATGTCTTTCAATACAATCTCTCTAGTGTCATAAACCCCCACAATATAAACAAACTTCGCTTAACATTCGAGGAGGCCTTGCAGTAGCCAACTGTCAAAAACATGTTAAATTAGGATCATGGCTTTGGAAGACTGGCCTAGTTAATTTCTAAACCCCTTCACAAAAATGGACGAACACCTATGTGCCACCAGTTTAAAATACAAACTCATAAAATATATATGTATAAAATCATACACCTTCATCACAGAATTGCAAAAGGTTATGCAGTCACAACAAGTAATTAGGAGGTGAATAAAATCGATTGCGCATTTCAAGGGGAATTGAATGAGAAATTATGGAGGTTCTGCTTCAGTTATACAAGGCATTGGTGAGACCACATTTGGAGGACAGTGTAAAGAATTGACCTCCTTATTGAAGGAAGGATGCAAATGCAGATCAAAAAAGGATTTTTTTTTAAACCTCTATAAGGTCACTCCTCAACCTCCTACAATCCAGGGGCAAAATGTCCCAGCCTCTCCTTATGACTCAAAGTATCCAGTGCCAGTAACATCCTTGTAAATCTTTTCACCCTTCCCAGTTTAATTACCTCCTTCCTATAGCATGATGACCAGAATTGTACACAGTACCCCAAATGTGGCCTCACCAAAGTCTTCTACAGCTGTAATATGACATCCCAACCCTGTACTCAGTGTTCTGATCAATGAAGGCAAGTATGTCAAACACCTTCTTCACTACTCTGTCAACCTGTGATGCCCCTTTCAAGGAACTATGTATCTGCACCTATAGATCTCCATGTTCAACAGCACTCCACAGAGCCCATTAAGTGTGTAAGTCCTGCACTGGTTTGTCTTACCAAAATGCAACACCTCGCATTTATGTGAATTCAATTAAATCTGCTGGACCTCAGCCTAGTGGCCCAGTTGATCAAGATCCCATTGTACTCTTAGGTAATCTTGTTCACTGACCAGTGTACTAATTTTGGTGTCATCCGCAAACATACTAACGACACCTCCTATACTGTCATCAAAATCATTTATATAAATGATGAACAACAGTGGACCTAGCACCTATCTTTGTAGTACATCGCTGGTCATAGGCCTTCAGTCTGAAAAACAACCCTCTACAATCACCCTCCGTCTCCTACCATCAAGGCAATTTTGTGTCCAATTGGCTAGCTCCCTCTGGATCCTCTGTGATCTAACCTTACTAACCTGTCTACCATGTGGAACCTTGTTGAAGGCCTTGCCAATGTCCATGTAGACACTGTCTGCTGCTCTACCTTCATCTATCTTCTTGGACACCTCTACAAAAAACTCATTCAAATTTGTAAGACACAATTTTCTATGCATGGGTCATGCTGATATTCCCTAATCAGTCCCTGCCTTTCCAAATGCATGTTGATCCTGTCGTTCAGAATCCTCTCCAGCAACTTACCCTCCACTGATGTTAGGCTCACTGGTCTGTCATTCCCTGGCTTTTCATTGCAGCCGTTCTTAAATAATAGCACAAAATTAGCCACTTTCCAGTCTTCCGGCATCTCACACTCTGCTGGGGGCCCTGCAATTTCTTAGCTGCCCTCAATGTCCTGTGACACACTTGATCAGGACCCAGGGATTTACCTACCTTTATGTATTTTAACACCTCCAGCACCACCTCTTCTGTAATGTGGACTCTTTTCAAGATATCACTATTTGCTTCCCTGAGTTCCCTAGCTTCCATGTCTTTCTACACAATAAATACTGACCAGAATCTCACCCATCTCCTGTGGATCCACACTTAGATGACCTTGTTAATTTTTAAGGGCACTATTCTCTCTGTAATTACTATTTTGCCCTTAATATATTTGTAGAATCTCTTTGGGTTCTCCTTTACCTTATCTGGCAAACATATCTCATGTCCTCTTTTTGCCCTCCTGATTTCCCTCTTAAGTATACTTCTACACCCACTATACTCCTCAAGGGATTCACTTGATCCCAACTGCCTATACCTGACACATGCATTTTGTAGATAAGGCTACTAGATTCTGCATATTTACAGTAATGAATAAGGACAAACAGTCAGGTGGATAAGATTTTGGAAAAATGGATTAGCACAGGGCTTGGAAGGCAAACAGATTTTCGAACAGGTAATGGAAAATAATTTGCAAATATTGAGTTAAGTGGTATTTGTGAAAACTTAAATGCGGTAATTCCAAACACTGTTTCAGAAAGTTCACTGAGCAATAGTTTGTTTAGAAAGAAATACTGCCTGGTCAAAGAAATGTAACACAACATAACTGGCAGATCAGCCAAATTGCAAGCTGCAGGTGGCTCTGGTGAGAACAATAGATATCTGCTAAAAAAAATTGTAAATTGTTTGGGAGTGCTCAGGGTCGTACTGCCCTCACTAATTGATATATGTGTGAAGTCCAGTTTTACCTTCTGTGTTCATCCCATCCTAGAGGAAATGACTATTAATTGATATTTCTCATCCATTTAAGTGCCACCACTACATACTAGTGTTTATCAAAGTGAAGTAACCAGAAAAGATTCAGAAAAGGTGATTCTGGTGGAGATTTCACTTCTGGTGACCTGGCTTATGAAAAGAGACATGGGCATAGGGAAAGAGGTCTGAGAAAGATTACAGGATGTGATGGAAACGCTCTTGTGATACAATGTGGGAGTCAGACTGTAAAAACAACCTCCTCACAAGTAAGAAGGGTGCATTATGAATTTTCAAATACTGCGATCATTGAAGAAGGTGATAATGATGAAGCACATTGCATATTGCATACCCATGTATTCTGCAAATTAGAACCAGAAGGAAAGGATCTTACAATTCAAAGGGTAGGTGCTGATGCATTAATTGATCGTGATGCATAAGAAAAGGCACTCACATCTGCCTAAAGTAGGTTCTTGGTGGCGTATCAGCCAGAAGGTTCTGATAACTAGTGAAAGGTCACAATAGTGGGATGAGCAGGAATTCTACAGGCAGATACAAAATTTTGACAGATACTCAAGAGAAAAGACAAGGTCCATGGATTGGTAGAAGGAAATGTGGAGCCATGGTCTTCAACACATAGTTCATGATTGCTCAGTCAATCGCAGAGTGTCTGACAGTTAGTCTCACCACCTGTGTTCCCTCACCACGTATGCCTGCGCCAGCCAATCTCACCGCCTGCCTGCACTCCCTCACCATGCAAATGTTGCGCATCATGTCACTAAAAGCTACATGGCTAGAGAAAAGTGCATGCTGTTAACAGGCTTTGCCAGCTTGTTGCATCACGTATCAGTTTGGTCCAGATGGACTGTCACTGCAGGGTAAGGTAAGTTTTGTACAAATGAACAAGGGATATGCTGGGAACTGATGTGTAAAGATATTACAACATGAGAAACAGAGGAGGCTATTCAGCCCATGATTCCCTGCAGACTCTCTGCAAGAGCAGCTCATCTAGTCCTGCACTTCTGCCCATCTCTGTAGACCTACTGTTTTTCTTCTACTGCTTCTTATCTAATAAGTGCACGCAGGATGAAGAAAAATTTGAGACTTTGCTGCCATTCTCCACATCCAGTATCTGATCAAAACAAGCCGATTGGGGCCCAGGAAACTACTCGTAACCGCAGAAATAACCTCCTGTGCGTCCACATTTGAAAGCAGCCAGCAGCATTCTGGATTTTCCAGAGGTGCAGATCTGGAGGCAGACCTGCAGCATGGCCAGCAGCATAATGACATCACTGCCTACAACGTGAAGCGATACTGATTAGTGCTCAACCTGGACTATCTAAAAAGAAGCCAAAAAATGTGCAACGTCCGAGCAGAATTGAGTAAGTGAATTTCTGTTCACAACTGAGAAAGGTAAGAGTGTTTGTGTTATATGTTAGCAAACTTTATCGATCAGTAAATAGGGGAATTTCAAGCAACAGTACATGAATGATGAGCAGTACATTCAAGGATAGTTTTCACTTGAACAGCAAGCTCCAGACAAAGAAAATCTATGACCTGAGGCAGATTTAAAAGCTCAAGATTACTTTTATTCTTCCAAACCAACATCAGATTGCACTGAACCATCATTTCACCTTTGCCATCTTCTGGTAAAACAGAAGAAATGATCCAGAATGCCCAGGTTCAAGTCTCGCTTGCTCCAGAGCTATGCAATACTGTCTTTGCGCAGGTTGATTAAAAACTTTTAAAACTGTTCAGAAAAACATTATTTGGGGTTCTTGCGTAGAGTGTTTGTGTCCCTGCAGTTGAGCCTGTTGTTGGTTAAAATTCCACCTGCTTCAGATATTTGTTATAACGTCTGAACAGGCGAAATAAAATAATTAACCCTTTCTTTTCCCCACCCTTGTTTTATTCCCTTTTTTTTATTACTGCCACACTGCATCTGGTGGGAACTGTTTGTAATTTGCTATTTGGTGATTTGTTAATTTGTTGGTGGGTTTATTTATTTTAGAAAAAAGGCTAGATTTCCCCAGAGATAGTGGGGACTGCCGATGCTGGAGAATCTGAGATAACAAAGTGTAGAGCTGGATGAACGCAGCAGGCCAAGCAGCATCAGAGGAGCAGGAAAGCTGACGTTTTGGGTCTGGACCCTTCTTTCCCCAGTAATGTGGGTGGGCTAGGAAGTGGAAAGAACAATCATTGTTTCTAGTGACCAAACAGATATAAATATATTGTTTTGGAAGACAGACTGGCTCCTGCTTCAGCATGTAGATGTTAGCAATTTAACATCAGTGGGACATGCACTCAATCATGTGACAGATAATATGTTGCACTTAACTAAACCCTCCATTGACTGTTGGATCCCATCCAAGTCAGAGGATAAGGAACCCCTAACATAGGAAAATCATACCCCTAGATCCTCCTCCTTGGTTTCATCCAGCTTGCAAAGAGAAGACAAATTCCACTGCTGACAAAAATAAAAGGAAGCTCCAGAGTACTAGACACAACGAGCATCTCACCAATGACATAAACATCCTAAAGTTAAAATAATGGGCCAAATTTTCAAAGGATTGGCAATCTCACATAAACTGCGATTCTAGACCTCTTTGTTTTATTTAACAGATGTAAGGCAGTCTGCATTTCTGAGAGCAGATTCCACTCAAAAATGGGGAGCCGTATTTCCATTCTGACAGTTCTTTTGTAGTGTAGAACTGTCAGATGAAAGTGCTGCATGGTGAGCTGATGGCCTAGTGGTATTATCACTAGACTAGACCAGAAACCCAGATAGTGTTTTGGGCATTTGGGTTTGAATCCCACCACAGCAGATCGTGGAATTTGAATTCAGTAAATATATGAATTAAGAATCTAACAATGACCATGAATCCATTGTTGATTGTTGGGAAAGCCCATCTGGTTCACTAATGTCCTTAGGGAAGGAAACTGCCATCCTTACATGGTCTCTGGCCTACATGTGACTCCAGACACACAGCAATGTGGTTGACTCTTAACTGCCCTCTGGGCAATTAGGGATGGCTAATAAATGCTGCCTAGCCAGCGATGCCCTAATCCTGTGAATGAATGAAAAAAACGCCCTCTTTTTGCGGCAGTCAGCTGTCTTAATCTGAAGTTGAAGGTCCTGACAGCCACTTTTACAACTGCTGTCAAAGAAGGGTAAGCATATAAGGCAAGTGTGATGTTGGGGTGCTGGGAGTTTAGGATACCAAATGGGTAGGGGGCAAGGGTGCAATGTAAGGTGGGTGCCAGTGGGGAGCGGTTCATGTACCAGGTGGTTGTGTCAGGTCCACTGGGGGGGGTGGTGGGGATGAAGGGCAGAGGCTTGAGTCCAGTCCAGCATCAGGACTGTCAGATCAGGTTTGATGTTGAGGTTGGGGAGGGGGTGTCAAGTCTGATGGCAAGGTGGGGTTTTGGTCCAGTTTTGGCAGCAGGGCTGTCAAACCAGCAGCTGGTGTTCAAGGGCCACATCTGGTCGACTCAGATAATGGTAGGGTGGGGGATATGGGGTCAGTTTAACTCAGGAGTTAGACTTTGCATTTAATAGTCTACCTTTCGTGAATAACTATCCTACTTAATTTCATCAGAACCATTTGAAGGCTTTTTGTTTTTGGAGACTTTCACAGAGTTGCAAGAGTAGAGGATTTTCCCAGAGGAAAATTCAATATCTCAGGTAACTCTTTTAGCTTGTGTTACATGGGTATCCATATGGATACCCATGCGCAAGTCCAATATACCCTGTCTGGCCAGTGGAAACTCTGTCCCATCTTGTTTCTTACATCTCTGTCTCTTCCCTCAATCTCTTCTAATTAAGAAGCCACAAATAGTTTAAGCATGCAATTTTGTGTTTCTTCTCTCCCTTCTCTATAGCATAGTCCTTATTTGGCTCTGTGTTTTATTTAGAAGGTAAGACAAAAGAGGAATCTTCATATGGTGCAACATCAGGCATAAGTGTGCAAGAACAAGTAAGGAGTGAAAGGATAGCAGAAGTACCAGCTAACCAGAGGAAGACATCATGCACTACTTTTGCTCAGACTAAAAAGAAAGTTTCAATACAAGCAGTTTACAGGGTTAACCTGGTGCCTGGGAAGCCTACTAGAAACCTTGATTGTTTACGTTGAATGTCCACGAACATAGAGGTGTCCAGCAGCAACTTGACACAGTGCTTTGCACAGGACTTTGGAACCCACCCGTTCTAACATGGAGCAAGTGGCTTCTTTCATGGCACAGTGTTTGTTAACTGATGTCTCGGTTTCGAGTGCAACACAAGCCAGTCCCCAACCCAATGTGTGTTTTAGAGGACACTCTGACTCCTGCAATCGAGTCTTTGGATTTTACTGTTCCCAGGCATTTCCAGGACACAGAATCTGTACTGTGCAGAAAGAGGCCCTTCAGTTCATGGAGTCTGCACTGACCCCTTTGAAGAGATCCCACTCAAAGCCAGCCGCCTATCCAACCTCCATATTTTGCATGGCCAGTCCACCTAACCTACCCATCTTTGTACTGTAGGAGGAAACCAGAGCACCTGGCAGAAACCCACACAGACATGGGGAAAATGTGTAAACTCCACACAAGGCTGGAATTGAACCTGGGTTTCTGGCACTATGAGGCAGCAGTGCTAACCACTTTCCCCCCTAAATCACAGCTCTCCAGCACTCTCCATTTTTCTCTGAAGAAGGGTCCAGACCTGAATGCAGCTTGGCCTGCTGTGTTCATCTAGCTCTACACCTTGTTATCTCCAGCACTCTGTTCTTCCAACACCTTAATGCAATTGAAGAAGTACCACGTGTGAGTGCTGGTGGTTCAATGGAATGTGATCCTGCCATCCTCTCCCAGGGTTATTGTAGGCAGTCTTATCACTGCCACTCCAGCAGTGTCTCCAGCTAGCCAGCCCAGGTCAGATAGTATAGTCTGAAGCAGAGCATTTTAAAAATATTTAAGGCCTTTTTCCAAGGCCATTTTGAGGCTTCTCCACTGAAAGTCACCAGCCACGGAGAAGTATCACAAAGGGTCATGATATCAAGGGAGTACACAAGAATGATTATATGATTTATGAATGATTTAACTTATAAATTTGGATTGGAATGTGTATTATGTGTTATCTTTTAATTTTACATGTGGGAAGTACGAATGGTAAAAGGTATGGAACTACTAGTGAATGGAAATTTGGGGTTCAGGTTACTGACATCGCTCGTTAACCATTTATCCAAGCAGAACTTTGACATGGAATGACTGTGCAGGTTGTAGGCATCTTCATTCTGATAAGTGATGACAAGTGCTGAACCTCACAATGGCCAAGTTGTGCAGCATACAACATACTCCCATAAATCTTTATACTCACTTAGCAGGTCCCCTGGAGTGTGATCCAGGTTGCAGAGCATTGCTTGAAGATACCAATTGTATGCTGGCAACACAGCTGTCACAATATGCCTGTCTATTCTTACTGGACTGAAGCCATGAGTCATGTCACATTTTTGTCAACCAGTAGGCACTCTTCGATCTGCCATGGTGTCTCAAATATAACTGAGACTGAAATTAGCTAACTGACTGTAGCAGTTTGAGTTGTGTCTGCAACATATTTATATAACTACCTTGAATGGTCCAGCTGCATAAACATGCAGGACCAGTCAATTTGACAAAGATAGGCAATCCACTTCTTACCCTGAAGTTTGAGTTGTCTACAACCAGTAGCCAATTTCAGTCAAAACCGTTTACTAAAGCAGAGACATTTCAATATCCATTGTTAGTTGAAGCTCAGGTAAGGGAGTTGTTCTCCAAAGACACTCCATAGGTACAACCTCCTGCTGAGAATCTGATCCTCAAATCTCTCTCCCTCCTCCAGTAGTTTTCCCAACTCTATATAGCCTCTGCTTTTTCATGTCCAATTCCAACAGGAAGGCCTACCGGGCTGTCTCTGATTTGAAGGAAGTAGTTTGCTCACCAGCTGTAGGTTACAGATCAGCCTGAGAAAGCAGTTCAAAAGAACGGAATCCTGGGCTTAATAAACTAAGGTATAGGGTACAAAGGCTAGGAAGTTATGGTGAACCTCTATAAAATTCCTGAAGTATGTGTCCAATTCAGGATGCCCTCCATTAGAAATTATGTGAAGGTTATAGAGGGTTGTAAGAGTACACACATTTTATTCCTTTCTGGGATACAAACTTCAGCATTTTCTGTGTTTGTTTGTGATTTCTAACATCTGCAGTATTTTGACCTCATTCAGTTGACTGGGTTTGTTGTGATTGAATACGGTTCTGCAGTCACTGATGTTTCAAAGCATTTCACAAATGTTTAGTTTTGAGCTGCCAGATCGTTGTTTTTATCATGATCATTTATCGTAGTGGTAATGCCACACAACACAACAGAAGTTATCCTTAGCATGATGAGGGACCTTCATCTACACAAGGATTGTGCTTTATTGCTCCCAGTAATGCCATAATAGACATTTGCATTGATGACCAGTCAGGTCTTGAAGTAGATTTTTTTCATCACAAAACTGTCACAGGTGCGGTCTGGCATCTATGTTTTTCAGGACTTGACCATTTTTTGTACTACTAAGCCTCTCTTGATAATGGATATTTAAATTCCCCATCTAAAGTGCATTCTGTGCCCTTACTATCAACTGCACCTTCTTTTAAATGGTGTTCAACATGGAAGAATAACAGAAAGGGCAGTACGTTGTAATCAATAGGTTTCCTTGCCTATGTTTGACCTGATGCTGTGAAATTTTATTGTATCTAGCGTGCAAAGGACTTCTGGGTTTCTCACTTCTAATTGCTCACCACTGTACTGCTGCAGAGATAAAAGGTCCTGCAGATGCTGGAGAATCCGAGACAACAAGCATGGGCCTGGATGAACACAGCAGGTCAAGCAGCATCATAGGGGCAGGAAAACTTGACGTTTCGGGCCTAAACCCTTCATCAGAAATGGGGGAGGGGAAGAGGGTTCTGAAATAAATAGGGAGAGAGGGGGAGGCGGATAGA
>JAHRHZ010000087.1:35766181-35783034 GCA_024137785.1 Ginglymostoma cirratum
TTGACCTGCTGTGTTCATCCAGCCCCATGCTTGTTATCTCTTAACAGCACTGTGATGGCTTCTGAGACCCTGTAGAAAATGTCATTAACTCAACGTTCATTCAGTTCAGACTTTGCCTCCTGAATGTTGTTGCTTTCCAAAGAAAACATAATGCATTATCTCAGAAATGTCATTTGCTCTGTAAACATGCACCTCACACTGTCTTTGCAATTCAAACGCTAAAGTAAACATGCCATATCTGCTAAACATGGTTCACTCTGCCAATGGACACACTTTGCCTCTTAAAATAAATAGAATTGCTTTTGAAAGAAACAACATTTCTGGCAGGGGCATAAGTGTTGATTTGGCAACATATTGAATTCGTACGCGGAGAAAGTTCCTTTTATAGCAAATTCAATGCCTCACTTGGTTAGTGTAATAACTGGTTCAGCCAGGCAGATCAGGAATGCCCAGGTTTATTACTCATTCTGTTCTGGATTGGTCAACAACAAGGGTGATTTTACTAACCTCACCATTCCTTGCATAGGGAAATTCTACAAGAGTAGATCCACTCCTGGATCTAAGCCGTGAACCCCTACTCAAAGTACATTTGTGGACAAGCGATATACAAGACCAGACTCAGCTACTTTTCTCTCATTTATTCTCTGTGACTGGGGCTAAATGTGAAGGAGGTGGCTCAGCTAAAAATGTCAGGTGTGAATCTGTGTCCTCCAGCCCTTGGAACATTTTACATTGCTGTAAATTAGTTGCCTGAAATCACGGCTTTCAACCTTCAGCAGTTAGTATGTCCCTCCTCCAACAGCTGCTATTCAATGAGCAGGCCAGCTGCTCTTCAAATCCTGGAGTGCCACTGGGAACGATGGCCACTAATGGGACTGAAGTAGGCCCCAGACCAGCAAATATTACAGAGGCCCAGGATAAAGTTGAGCAAGGTTGGGACTGGCCTGGACCAATCATGCAGGCCTCAGTGAACGGGGTGTCAGTTACCAGAGATGGCAGCTTTTCCTGTGGGCAGCACTAGCCCCCGGGGGTGGACCCTCCATTTTCACTGATGATCTCCATACAGCATCATTCCCTCTTTCTTTCCTCTGGTTAAATGCCAGCAAACAGATGAAAATGGCTCTTAAGTGACCATTCATTGGTCAGTTAAGGGCCCTAAATTGACCTAAGGCTCCTCAGCACCTCTGCTGGTAAAATGCCAGTGGAGATGGAATGTCAATGGGCATTGGCATTGGCATTGGCATTGGCATCCCCATCATCTCACCTGAATTTGCAACCTCATCTCCCACTTTGCTTGTTTGCAGGGGCAGCTTTGGGGGATGGCATAAAATTCCAGGGAATTATTGTGATGCTGTTATGGGTTGCATTGCACCAAGACAATGTTAGAATCTATCTTGTAAATAAAGTCCACTTTTAAAGCAGCATCCTTTAAAGCTTCAGCATTCTTTATTGTAAATGCAAAGAAAGGAAATTCATTCCAGGTACCACACAATTGCTGTTGGAACAATCTTATTACCAGAAACCAATCAAAATCCATTTAAATTATGTTATGTTCTGCCTTAGGACAGATACTCACCCAACAACCTTGTTCAGTTGGTTATTACGGAAGAGTAACTGAGTTGAATTACCCTTGCCTTTCTCATGGCTTTTATTTTAAGAGTACTTTATCTGCAACTGAAAAGCCCCACCTACATTTTGTAATGGAGGGTGTCAACTGCACCCATTGAACCTAACATCAACACAGTTTTCAGAATCAGCATTTTGTGTCTTGCCATGGCTGTCTGCTGAAGTTTAAAATGCATACTACCACTGACTTAGTGATCACTTGCAGTTTGAGAGTGATCAAACTCAATTGATCTGCCTTCTTTTTACATGGCATTCATATATTCTGTGATGTTTCGGGTGAGTCAGAGCTTTATTTAAATATGGAATATGGATCTGAATATTCTGCATGCAAATTATTGGCACTTGTAGAATATCCATGTGTAATTAGCATTAGAGTTAATGGTTTGTACAGGTTAAGAAATCAGACAGGAGTTCATTTCAATGGCATATGGTGTGAAGAGTTTTGGACAAATGTGAATAAATTTTATTTGTGCCTGCTGTTATAGAGTCATACAGCACGGAAAATCCCCAATTTATTTATCAATGCAAAATATACAGATACTACACATTAATGGTAGCAGCAGAGCTGCAGTGTAATGTAACTTCTCCATGCAGCACAAGAACCTTCAGTAGTAAAATGGTTTTTCTGACCCTTGCTCAAACCATGGCTCTTCTTGCCAGCAGATGTTAGGCCCCACATCTCTCTGTGCTTGTGGGCAGGCTTTGTGATCCATTGAGTATTTATATACATCATACATCTTATATCACACTAATCTCATAAATATGTAACTGACTGCCACTCTGCATTTCACACTGTACCCCCATCTCACTCTGCCTTTTCCTCTCTGTCTCACTAGCTGCTGATCAGATTCTGCACAAAACAATGTTAACCCAGAAGTGAAGATGTATCTTAAGGAAAAAGCTCATAATGATCAAACATTGTTCAAATGAAATTACACTAATTGGGGCAATGGAAAACAAGGACTACCTGTAACCTAGATAACAAGCATGGGGCTGGATGAACACAGCAGGTCAAGCAGCATCATAGGAGCAGGAAAACTTGACATTTCGGGCCTAAACCCTTCATCAGAAAATCTGCAGATTCTCCAGCATCTGCACTACCTGTAACCTGTTCTTTTATATTCAAATATATATCATTTGGATATATATTACAAAGACCAATATTTCTTGACCTGTTCTTCAGTTTTTTTGTGTGCTGTGATCCTCTTTGTAATATCTGATATTGGTGGATGTGGGAGTGGGGTGGGGGGCAGGGGTAGGCATTTGAATTTACATAGAAATTAGTCCTGTTTGCTGACTGTGGCTTTGGGAAAATACTATGGAAATGCCTAGGCAAGAGGGAATAATCCCATGGAAATTCAAATGGTTCTTACTGATGAAGGTGAAACTGTGTGTTTGCTATAGATAGACGCTGCAGTCATTATAAAACAAAAGCAAACCGGCAATGGAGTAGCAGGGCTGAGCCCAGAGCTCATCTGCTATTATCAGCTTTCTTTCTTTTCCTTCTTCTTTGTTTTTACTTTTGCACTCTTTCATTTTTCTCATATCACCAGTGGCAAGAAGAACACGGCTGCTCCCAGCGATCAATGCAAGACTCACAGACTGACCTAGATTCAAGGCTGTGGCTAGGCCCAGGTGTCTACATCGGTAGCTCAGAATTCCAAGCGTCTTTATGGAGATAAGACTTCAAACTTTAAGATCTGGATGTTTTCTTACCTTTTGGTTCATTTTTAATTTTTTCTATTTTTTTTTAAAGTTCTGGTTTTGTAACTAAGATGGTGCCGAAGAATAGCAGCTTTGTTCACTTTTCGCTATACTCATGTGTTCCTATAATTGAGTACATGTGACAATAAAATCTAATTCTAAAATCAGGTGGATGTTACTTACACATTAAACAAACCTCCTTAGTTTCTGTATTTAACCAGGAAATCATTTAACTGTTCTCACTTGATCCCCCACCCATCACGTGCAATGATCAATCACATTCTGACGTAGAGGGTGCCCAACATATCCAAAACTGGCGCATTTCCAGTACTACACTTCCTTGGCTATAACTCTCAAGATTCTAAAACTTGCCTGCACCAAGCAGTTGTCAAGATTTTGTACCTATCTTCCAATTCTTCACCCAATGCTGCTCTCTGCACTAGTCTTTAAGAGCTAGTAAGTTCTCACTCGTACCTTGGACAATTTTTATTTCTCTAACCAGCATCTCAAAGAGATAGTCATTTATCAAATCTTAATGCAAACTGGGTAATGTGTTTCCAACATTACAACAGTAACAATACATCAAAACTGTTTCACTGAAGTAATGTGCTTTAGAACATCGTCAGGTAATGAAAGATGTTATATCAATGTTAGCCATTCTTTTCATTACTTTGTTCCATTTTAAGATCTGCAGTTACTGTGGGTTGAATCCACAGTATCTGAGTCAGGCCCCCATGCTGAGCCAATCAATGGACAGTGAAACTGACCATGTTATCGGCCCATCAACTCTGGAGGTGTAGCCTAGCTTTGTAAAGACTGATTGGAGCATCAGCACAATGATAGCCCTGTCCAAACGTCAAAAATGTTACCCCATAAGTCTCACACAGCACTTTTTGGATCAGCAAACAACACACAGGTTGCATCAGAACTGGACCAGAGTCTGGCTCTAGAATGTTCAGCCAGCACTGAAACTTGCGTACCTCAGCTGAAATGAAAAGAAGTAGCATATTTTAACAGCTATTGATCACTGATTGTTGGAAGAGATTATCGGCTGGATTATGTATTAACCACGTCCTTGAGGAGGTGCGGCCGTTGCATATTTTCAAAGCTATTGATTGCTGATTGCGAGAACAAATATGAAGAGTCCAGACTGGTCTCACTGGATTAAGTATTAACTGCGTTCTCAATGAGGTATGTTCACTATCAGTGACGAACATGACGAGCCCCTTTATCCTGAACGATGGGAGGTCCTCTGATTGTGTATTTAAAGGCACAGGCATCATGGCAAAAACTCATCAGACGCTTGAAGATCTTCAGAATTCAAGCTGCTCAACAGAAGAAAAAGAAGTTAAAAATCCATCTGATCAACTGAACCCACTCTGAAAGAGCTCCCAAACAGAGTAAGTGAACCTCAGTACAGTATAATGCAGATTAACAATTAGTATTTATGGAAATAGATGGCATTGTAGAACAAAGTGTATATTTTACTATTTTGACATTACATGTGTTTTAAGAGCAGATTTTGAATTATTGTTGAGAATTGATTATTGTTTCCATTCTTATTCAGTATTCTTTCACAGTCTGTTTCTACTATCTCAGTTTTAGATGTGCAGTTCTAGCCAGAAATATGTCGCTTTCAATACAGATTGCATTTGATCACCATTTTTCTTTACACTCATCCTGAAGAATTATCACTAATCCATGCATTTATTGAATGTAAATTTAAGACACCATCAACATACATGAAACACAGTGTATAATAATACGTGTATAATACTTTTTAAAATTATGTATGAACACGCTGACGTAATTAAGGCACAACCTCACTCCGACCAATCTGAGCAGTGATGTTATGATTGGTTTACAGTCTGTTGCCGGTCCACTTCCAACAGAAGAGATGGCCCCTCAACTCCAATCTCAGCCCCAACACTCTCTGAATGTGGTTCAGGGAGATCTGAATGCCTTGAGCCCTGCAGTGAGAGACTTTGTTGAACAAAGTGCAAAGTTATGTCAACCAGACAAGATCCACATCTGTGATGGGAGTGAAGAAGAGAACAGGCAGCTTCTGTGCCTGATGGAAGAGCAAGGGATAATCAAACGCTTACCCAAGTATCAGAACTGGTGAGCAGCTTTATCTCTCCAAGTCTATATATTTAAGTGAAATTTTATTGTGCTTCTCAATTTTAGGTATACAATTTTCCACTTTTGACATTTGTTTTTGCATCAGTAACAAATATTCCCACATCAGGCATAACTTGGTTACATAAAGAGTAATGAATCTCCACAAACTCCCACCAACATGCGTCAGGGCCAGGTTCAGAGTAGTATTACTGTTCTACCAGTATGGCACTTCCATTCACTAATGGCTGTTCGTAATGCCTGGATGAGATACAGTCAATTTGTTTGCTACCTGTTCATAGTCTGCAAACCCTGACTTAGAGTTAAAAGTAATGAAAACTGATTGATGGGAAGCAAAATTTGATCTTCACTGGAGCAGGCTGCCTTTCCAGCAGCTACTCATCTTGCCACATTTCCCAACATGTGGAAGAGGCAAAGCCAGAAAAAAAGTTCATTGGCCCTACCACACACACAGTCTAATCTGAAAGCAGGGTTTCTTACAGATTGATTTATTGTCACGTGTACCAAAATACAGCGAAAAGCTAGTGTTCTTTCAGGACTTTCAGAGCATTGACAGAGTGAACACAAGAAATAGCTTTTTTAAGCTTCAGCCTTTCATCGCAATTTAGCACACATTGCAGTGATGTGTTATTGAATTGTGATAAGGTTGATTTGCTTGAGTGCAAGAATCTTGTAGCTGAACTTGTTTTTTTTTTCCATTTCCAGCTGGTTGGCTCGCACAGACCCCAGAGACGTTGCTCGTGTGGAGAGTAAAACCGTAATTGTGACCCCTGAACAAAGAGATACCATTCCCATACCAAAGAGTGGGGTCAGCCAGCTCGGGCGCTGGCTGTCAGAGAAGGAGTTTGAAAAGGCATTCACTTTACGTTTTCCAGAATGTATGAAAGGTACAGACATTAATTCAGTCTGGGATATTTCTTAATCATTCTTTCCGCACACTAAATGATCAGTTAGCACTCAATGATGGTGCAGTGACATTGTCAGATAATGAATCCTCAGTGTGGACACTGAAGCTATTCACCCATTCCTGTCAGCTCCTTGTCAGTCTGCACCATACCTGACACACCAGTAACTACACACGAGGGTTCGGATCTTTTGCTACTAGCTATGACAACTTTTAACAAAGTACCCAACCGTATCAGTCAGCCGTCCTAACTATAGCAGTGCAGTGGCAGCAAACAAAAGACGGCAACTGGATCAGATGATGCAGACGCTGGAGATTTTCAAACAGATATTTATTCATGGGATGTGAGTGGAACTGCCTAGACTAGCATCCTTTCTCAATTCCTAAACGTTCAAGGGGCAGTTCAAAGTCAACTCTACTTTCACAGGCCAAGTTGGCAGGCTTCCTTCCAAAGGACATTAGTGAACCGCATAGTTTTTATGGAAATTGACAGAGGTTACATGGTCAACATGAGACCAGCCAGAAAGGCAGCCAAACTGACAGGAACTTTTATCCCCCACTCACCCCTCAGTGTCTCTTAGTACATGCTGCATAAATGATAGTTGCGAGTGAGTTTGGTGTTTGGTTTACAGATAGAGATTCTAAACTCCACCCTTGCAATTTCCTAATCTGTTCTTGCATTGCTATTTGTTATTTCCCCTGTAATTGTGTGAATGCTGACACCGGCAGCAGTGATTGTCACTACACCTGAGCTCGTTGAATTCATCAAGATTTGAACATCAAGCAAATTCTATCCCAGAATATTCTCAAGATTAATACTCTTCTAATACTCTTGCTGTTAATCTCTAGGCCGTACAATGTACCTGATTCCATTCAGCATGGGACCTGTGGGTTCACCTTTGTCCAAGATTGGGATCCAGTTGACAGATTCACCTTACGTTGTGGCAAGCATGAGGATCATGACTCGCATGGGATCGGCTGTACTGGAGACCCTGTGCAATGGCCAGTTTGTCAAATGCCTTCATTCAGTTGGATGCCCTTTACCACTAAAGAGTGAGTTTGGTTTCAGCATCTTTAGATTAGTTGTCACTATCTGGGAGCAGGAGAGGGAAGGAGAGAAGAGTTTTATTCTGCAATCCAACAGTTTTGCATTGAGCCTTTGGGTGACAATCTGTCTCTGTATTTAGAACCACTGGTCAATAACTGGGCCTGCAATCCTGAACTGACACTGGTCGCCCACATCCCTCAGCGCAGGGAGATTATTTCATTCGGGAGTGGTTATGGCGGTAACTCACTGCTGGGAAAGAAGTGCTTCGCTCTGCGTATTGCCTCCAGGATTGCTGAAGAAGAAGGCTGGCTTGCTGAACATATGCTGGTAAGCACACAGAGGAGTTAACCCTCTCCTTGATATGTGGCTTTTCAGTAATGACCACTTCCCTGTGACACAAACAAACTGTAATAATGTGAATTTCATATTGAAAACTGAGCTTGAAGGAGCGACGTTCATCAGCTCTCTGCTGTCTGAATTAGAGGTCACAGATCTAAGTCACACTGAAGAAAGTTGGGAACTTTATCCTTTATTTTGGGAACAATCCAGTGCAGCACTAAAAGAACATAACATCACTGGGGTTGGTGCCTTCAGGATGAGATTTTAAACTGAAGACCCATCTGCTCTCTCATATGGCTATTAAAAAGTCCCACACCACTATTTTGAAGTTTCTTTCCTGGTATTCTGGTTAAGATATGTTCCTTGAGTAACTTCACTAAAAGTAATAAGTTGGTATTGTCACTGTTTATGGGACAACTTCTGCACCATATTGACTGCCACATTTCAGACAAAATGCAGTGAATACATTTCAAATGTCCATGACTTGCTATAAAGCGCGTTGTGTCACCCTGAAGTAACGAATTGTAAAATTCAAATCTTTCTTCCCACACTGACCTCCAACAATCAGAAATGTTTCTCAGTCTGACAATGAGAGTAATAATGTCTGAAATTTAGGTTAACTTAAATGTTTTGTGTGTCTTACTGGAGCCATTTAGAAGTATTCTATAAAGTGAGATTGCCGAGCATCATTAAGATGTGACAGTGAGGGTATTCTCAATAGTACACATAACATACATTGTTCACCCTAAGTCAGCAGACATGTGCACTGAGGCATGTGGAGGGTGGTATTGTGGTAATTTTAGTGTATCAGTAATGTAAAGGCTGAGAAAAAGGGGTCTTGTGGTTTAGTGGTAATGTCCTGACCTCTGGCTGGGAGGGTTGATTAAAAATTTCGAAAGGCTACACACATGCACACTGGGTGTTCTATGCTGTATGGCCTTGTCCAACTGCAGGCATAACAGTTACAGATTAGAATTTAAATCTGGATAAGTGCATAGATAACATTTCCTCATCAGCTTCTCTCCCTCCCCAGATCATGGGAGTAACCAACCCCAAAGGCCAGAAGAAGTACATTGCTGCTGCGTTCCCGAGTGCTTGTGGAAAAACAAACTTGGCCATGATGAATCCGACATTACCCGGTTGGAAAGTCGAGTGTGTGGGAGATGATATTGCCTGGCTGAAGTTCGATGAGCAAGGTCGGTTCACTTCCAATGCACTAGGGCAGTCATAAAATAATTAGTTGAGGAAGTATCTGCTTTGTATTGTTTGGTGATAGTCTGATGAGTTTATTAATAGATTCATTTATTGGGCCCTCCCACAGGTAAACTGAGAGCAATCAACCCAGAAAATGGCTTCTTTGGTGTAGCTCCTGGGACATCTAACAAGACAAATCCAAATGCAATGCAAACCATCAGCAAGAACACCATCTTCACCAACGTGGCAGAAACCAGCGATGGGGGTGTTTACTGGGAGGGAATTGATGAAACTCTTCCCCCCGGCATCACAGTGACTTCCTGGAAAAACAAAATATGGAGTCCTGGCGATGGAGAACCATGTGCACACCCCAACTCCAGGTTCTGTACTCCTGCCAGACAGTGTCCAATCATTGACCCAAACTGGGAGTCTCCTGAAGGGGTTCCCATTGAAGCAATTATCTTCGGAGGGCGGAGACCAAAAGGTACAATAGTCTAAACTGGAGAGTACCAGAATTAAACATTAGACCCAGATTCCTAACTGCACTAGTATTGTATAGGACGGCTTCTCAGTGAGTTCAGAAACTCTTGCAGCAGACCTTTACTAAAAGTCTGAAAGCGCGTCAACTGGGTAACGGTGTTAAAATGGACTTGTGAATTGTGTAGTGAATACTTGTACAGGAGATACCCATCTGGTTCATTAATGTTCTTTTCAAAAGAAAATCTGCCATCCTTACCTGGTCTGTCCTACAAGTGACTCCAGACCCACAACAATGCGGTTGCCACTTGATTGCCCTCTGGATATTTAAAGATGGGCAATAAGTGCTGGTCTAACCAGAGACACCCACATCCCATGAACAAATACAAGAGAAAAACGATAAGTTGTTACGTAGTAGTGACACAGTACAGCTTAGTACATAGAACAGGCCATTTGGCCCACCTCCACACCAGGGTCAATTCTCCACATGAGCTTGCTTTCATTTCACACCCTATCAACATAAACCTTTCCCCCGTGGTCTACTTCTATACTTCTCTGAAATGCACATTCACTTCAATAATTCCTTGCCATAGTAAGTCTATCATTCAATCCTCTAGGTAAAGAATTCATGATTGGATTTGTTTGTCTTCATGATTTTTGATTAACCTTAGCTTTAGGGCCATCTTTACATCTCCCTGCCAAGCACTTTCATAACCTTTAAAGGCCTCTACTTGGAGACCATTTGTCTTCTATATTATAGACAAAGCATACACCTTCTCTGTTCTTTCCTTACAATGGACACTGGAAGTCTGCACAGTATTCAAAATGTAGTCCAACCAATCCTCTCCACGTTTAGCAGAACTTGTTTGCTTTGCAGTTCTGACCCTTTAGAAATTAATCCCAGTGTCTTGTTTCTTTTTTGTGACTTATTAAATGTAACACTACTATTTGCATGTCCAGATCCCTCTGGTCCTCTAATTGACCTGAACGCATATTTTCTAAAATGTTCTCTTTGTCTTCAGAGTAAAATGCACGATCTGAAACTTTTATATACCAACACTCATTATTTCAGACATTTCTGTCATTCCATTGCAGGCGTCCCTCTGGTTTATGAAGCTTTTAACTGGCAGCACGGAGTTTATGTTGGAGCATCCATGAGATCGGAGGCTACAGCTGCAGCAGAGCACAAAGGTATGTGGATAACACTGGGACCTGGGACACAGTAAACACCAGGACACAGAATACACCAACGCTGGTGGGAAGACAGAACATAGTAACAATGGGACACGGAATACAGTAACACTAGGATACACAACTCTGGGACAGAGTAACACTGTATGTTTTGACACAGAACACTGTAACGTCAAATCACAGAACACAGTAACACTGGGATATGAAAGACTAACACTGGGATGTGGAGCACAGAAACAACAAGGGAGTACAGTGGTAACACTGCGCACAAGGTACAGTAATACCACTGGCAAATAGTACCTCACTAACACTGGGATATTGAGTGTATTAGTAATAATATCTTGCAGTTCCTAATGTAAGGTGAAACAGGTGGCTGAGAGTGAGAAGTCTGATAGCATTCACTTGTTCTGTTCAGACAGAAAACAGAAAACCTGTCATTTTAAATTTGGAGAGTATATTGCCTGAGGCGCGGTGACCATCAGGTTAAAAAACATTAGTCGTTTCTTTCTAATGAAAGAGCAGCCCTATGGTCTTATAAGACTGTCGCGACGTTATATTTGGGGTTAGTTCGCTCAGTTGGCTGGACAGCTGGTTTGCAATACAGAGCACTGCCAACAGTGTGGGTTCAATCACCACACCAGCTGAGGTTACCAGGAAGGACTGTCCTTCTCATCCTCTTCCCTCACCCGAGGCATGGTGACCCTCGGGTTAAACCACCACCAGTCATCCCTGTCTAATGACAGAACAGCCCTAAAGTCTGATAAGACTATGGCAATGTTACGTGAGATAGAGTGTGCACTTATTTATCCCCATACTAATGTGCTGTTAATTGGTTTTTTGTTGTCACCTTGGAGCCAGTTGTTCATTGCTCCTTTTGTCATTGTTTCTTAGGTAAGGTCATTATGCATGACCCTTTCGCCATGCGGCCTTTCTTTGGCTACAACTTTGGGAAGTACCTGTTGCACTGGCTCAGTATGGAGCACAGGACCTGCTCGAAACTTCCCAAGATCTTCCACGTCAACTGGTTCCGCAAAGACAAACAGAACAACTTCCTGTGGCCGGGTTTCGGGGAGAACTGTCGAGTCCTGGAATGGATGTTCCGGAGAATCGAGGGAGAGGACTGTGCCAAACTGTCTCCTTTGGGCTACATTCCTGCAGATGGTGCCCTGAATGTCAACGGTCTCGGCTATGTGAACATGGACGAAATCTTCAGTGTTGAGAAGGAATTCTGGGAAGAGGAAATCAAAGAGATCCGAAAATATTTTGACGACCAGGTCAACATTGACCTTCCCTGTGATGTGGCCAATCAGCTGCTACAGTTGGAACAAAGAATAAATCGGTTGTAACAATGGGCAAGTGATGTAGGCAGTAAGAGAGAGAAAAACATGCTTATTTCAGATAAATTGTCCTCCAATTGACATTCTGGAACTCGTTATTTGTTGTTACTGTGAGTTAGATTGAAGATTGAATGTGTTTAGGAATACCAGAGATTTTATTGTTTACTGTAACATTTTTACTTCACATCAATGGACTCAGGGGGAAAATTAAATAGCCTCTTTGACAGGAGGTTTCATATCCAGGCACAGGGAGTTCCACAAGATGACCTCGAGTCTCTTATGTTAACAGGTTCTTGAGAGACATGGAATATTATTCTATTTTAAAGAGTGTTTTGCAATGCTGACTGTGGCCTTAGGGTATACAAAGGAAACAAGGCTTTAACCCAGTCTTCGATTGTGAGAATTCAGCCTAATGGAAACTCCAGGGTTTGTGGATTTATGAGGCTTTAGATTTACTAAAGGCTTCACTACTTGCGCAGATTATGCTGCAAGAAAAGATAATAGGCACAACACGCCCTGATTAACAGCTCTTCGAAAGTTGCACTTTAAAATTTGGAGTACGATGGTTTGGATAGTTTTGTAATTATGACTGATGATAGCACATCTAGAGCAACTTGGTTAAAAACAGGAGTGCTAGCTGAAGTTGGAAAAGCATTGTTTATGCAGTGGAGAAGATGGCCCTCTGCTGTGATTCCCTGTAAATCCTGACACAATGCACATGTCAATTCCAGTTTTGAGATTGAACACGACTTGCACTGGAGAGTCTTTCAGATTTCAGGCTTAGCCTACCATGCACCAGCAATGCAGCTTTCAGCAAAGAATGCAGTGCTGTGAACATATGCAGCCACACAGTTTGAAAAAGATAACTTTTAGCTTTAGTCTTTTTTAAAAATTAGATCTGATAAAATTATTATTTTATAGAGAAGATGGAGTCAGAATTGCAGTGATGTCATTGCGTCACTGATCGATTCCAGGTTTATAAATATATCCTGGTCCAGCCTCAGGTAAGACATGCATTGGAGGTTAAAATGAAGAAACAAACTGAAATCACCTACTGAAGCAGAATTACTAATCTTTTCAAATTCTTAATTATTAGTCTGTAACAAATTTTGAGTGTCTGTATGTTATAATTCAATGTTTCAACTGGAAAGGTCTTTGTTTGTATGTAATGTGTTTTTAAAAATAAATTGATATTTCGTGTTTTCAATATACTGAATTTTATTTAACTACGTCACAGTTTGAGAGATTTTTGTCCAAATCTATCCAAGCTTCCCACCTTAATCCGAAAGTTAGTCCCTAGAATTATTGTCTTAAAGGTGTTGAAACATAGAACAGTACAACACAGGAACCTAAATTAAACCAATCCCTCCTGCCTGCCCTTGTTCTATATCCTTCCCTTTCTTATATATTCATGTGCTATGTGAAAGCCCCTTAAATGCCCCTATTATATCTGCCTCCACCTACACCCCTGGCAGCCTGTTGCAGACATCTACCAGTCTGTAAAAGAAAACTTCGCCCTCACATCTCCTTTGAACTTTCCTCCTCTCACCTTTAAAAGCATGTCCTAGTATTAGATCTTTCGACTCTGGAAAACTTTTCTATCTGTCAACCCTACCTGGGCATCTCATAAAACATTTGTTTCTATGTTCTAAGGCCCACTCTGCCTCCCTCTCCACCGCTCCAGAGAAAACAGGAATAAAACAGAAAAAACATAAAACGTATCTCCCCGATTTTCCCTGTCTGTAAGTAGAATCTGCTGGAAAAGGTATTGTGATGTAATTCCCTTCAGAACTTCTATTTGTAATTTACATGAGACAGTTTTCTTTCACCTGAGTCCAAAACCTAAGCGATAGAATAAAAGATCGAGGTTGTCCTTTGCTGAGGCAGTAGTGATGGTGTGACAATATATTTTTCAAAAAACTGGACTTTATTTCTTTCAATAGAGTACATGGTACTCAGAGTTGCCAACTGCATTCACATTTACTATCATATTTAATCTTGTATTTAGATTTCATTTCAAGCATGTGGCCCATGGGTTACAGTCCCATGATGTGTATAGTGCCAGACCCTTAGATTTTGCCCTGTGCAATGACTGCCCCAAGCAGCCAAGCTGTGTGTCGCTCTGCACATCATGCTCAACCTTGGATTGTGCCAGTCTGCAACATGTGATTATGGCAAGCTGCTTGAGGTAGAAGACCATCACATTTTGGGTAGACCAAAGAGTGTGTTTCACCAAATCATTCTCCTCCAGCAGCAGCTATGTTTCAGTGTACATCTCTGAGATCAGCTCAGACAGCACAGGGTCCTGTGTTATCAATCGACGAAGGATAAATCTTACCATAAATCACTGCTTCTCTCTCCAGAGCTTCTGCACATCCCAGAAAAAGGCAGACAATGGTCTCTTCCCCACTGTAGTCATCTCAAGAGACAGCATACAGAGGGTGTGAGATTCTGAGTGAGCAGAAAGGATCTAACATAGATGGATTTTTTTTTATACCACCAGCCAAGCTATATTGTGGCACTTGTTTGAAAGTTCCAGCAATGAGAAATGTTGCCAAACGTCTTTGACAGTTTGCTGGAGGAAACATTCAATTGGGGAAGTGGTGGCCGAGTGGTATCATCACTGAACTCTTACTCCACAGACCCAGCTAATGTTCTGGTGACCCAGGTTCAAATCCCACATTCTAACATTCTAATAGAATTAGACAGGGTAGATTCTGGGAGGATGACTGGGGAAACCAGCATCAGAGCTCACAGTCTAAAGATATGGGGTAGGCCTTTTTAGGACAGAGATGAGTCAACATTTATTCACCCAGAGAGTGGTGAGTCTGTGAAATTCTCTGCCACAGGAAACTGCTGAGGTCAAAACATTGAAGACCTCTAAGAAAGTCTGCGTAATCAATGTCTACTGCTGTGCCCCATCAATCTTCTCGGTTATTTCCTCAAAAATATCAAGTTTGTGAGACACAATCTTCCTAAAGCATTTGACATGGTTCCGCGTGGTAGACTAATGTTATAAAATGGAGGTTACCACCCACCCTCTGAGAACTAAAACCAAAACACCCAAAGAGGAGCATCTCGGCTTATAATCTGTAAAAGGAGAGTGAAAAGTGGTACAACCTGCCTTTCAGCAACTTCTAGTGGTTAAATAAAATAAATCCCTGACGCTCACTTTACAATCAACTAGTAAGAATTTACTTAATCTAACTCTAACAATGAACAAATTAACTGAACTATTAAAAAAACCCGAATAAATCCCTTCTAACAAGATTCTAATGGTATGCTGTTCCAAAATACAGGTCCCATTTCGATATAAAAACTTAGAATTTAGTCTCTAGAAGTTACAGCCAGGTTGTGTATCTTCCAGAATGTTCTGTGCCTTCTCCATCAAACCTTCTCCGTTGATTCCTCTGTCAGGAATATTAACTAATTTTGCCAGAGGTACTGTTGGTATGTAGATTGTGCTTTCTCTAAGACATAGAGGGGGTTGTCAGAGCCAGTGATTTCTCTCTTTAGAAGTGAGGGCTATTAGCTCTGGTGGATGGCAGTTAGCCTTGGGGCTTTGTCTAACTGCCACTTTCTTTTTCTACCCTTGATGACATATCAATTTCTTTCAGTAGGATTGGTCTTATGTTGTCAAAACCATCAGATTTAAATTTACTTAGTTTTTAGTATTTAAGTGCCCGTTGCAGATTAATTGGCTAAAATCAAAACTTGTTGCCTTAATGAACTGCTACTTGGCAAACTAATTGTACGGCCTTTAGATACAAATGTTTCAATTTGGGTGCTCTCTGTGTACTTGCAAACTTTCAAGCTGCTGCTCACAGACATCCAATTTAAATCTCTAAGCACAGAAAAAGCACATGATCTTTTTAAGGAATCACACAATGCTTTTTACCCCTAGCATTTTACAAACACCAAATTCTAACTTCCTGCCTCCCTATCCACAAATACGCTATCCAACTTCACAACACCTCCCCACTTAAGAAAACAAACTGAACTGCCATCATGAAAATATGGCTTCTGTTTTTTCTTTTAAAACCTTAACTCTATTATATTACTGGATCTATAGCTCATTAATCAATAGTTACACATTTTATACGAATTTTATACATGTAACGTTGAACACTACACTTTCTATCTTACATAAACATTTTTCTTTTAAACTCGTGACAAAGCATCCGTGATAATATTTTCACAAACTGCAACATATACAATCCATAAATTAAATGCTTGTAGTATGCGACTCCAATAAAATAATCTGGTGTTCTTGTCATTAGATCTTTCCAGAAATGTCAAGGAATTGTGATTGGTATACACAATCATCTCTGATACATTGTTTGCAATGTAAACATTAAAATGTTGTAAGATCATTAACAAACTCAGTAAGTCTTTTTCAATGGTTGAATATTTTTTTCAGGTGGAGTTTGAGTTTTAATGAAAAATAACCGATTGGCCTTTCAATTCCACAATCATCTTCCTGTAACAACACAGCTCCGACCATGACATCCCCCTGTAACAACACAGCTCCAACCCCTGCATCCCCCTGAAACAATACAGCTCCAACACCTACATCCCCCTGCAACAACACAGCTCCAACACCTATATCCCCCTGTAACAACACAGCTCCAACCCCTACATCCCCCTGCAACAACACAGCTCCAACACCTACATCCCCCTGTAACAACACAGCTCCAACCCCTACATCCCCCTGCAACAACACAGCTCCAACACCTACATCCCCCTGCAACAAGACAGCTCCAACCCCTACATCCCCCTGTAACAACACAGCTCCAACACCTACATCCCCCTGCAACAACACAGCTCCAACCCCTACATCCCCCTGCAACAACACAGCTCCAACCCCGACATCCCCCTGTAACAACACAGCTCC
>JAHRHZ010000087.1:35787917-35805981 GCA_024137785.1 Ginglymostoma cirratum
TGAAGAAGGGTCTAGGCCCCAAACGTCAGCTTTCCTGCTCCTCTGATGCTGCCTGGCCTGCTGTGTTCATCCAGCTCTACACCTTGTTATCCTTGGTATCTAAGCGCCTGGTTCAAATTGATCGGCTAAATTCAAAACCTGTTGTCTTGGTGAACTGCTGCTTGGCCTGCAAACTGTATAGCCTTTTGATAGAAATGTTTCATGTTGGGTGCTCCCTGTGTACTTGCAAACTTGCTGCTCACAGATATCCATTTTAAATCTCTAAGCAAAGAGAAAGCACATGATCTTTTAAAGGGACAATGCAATGCTGTAGCATTTTACAAACACCAAATTCTAACTTCCTGCCTCCCAATCCACAAGTTCTCTACCCAACTTCGCAACACTACTTAGTAAAGTTAGATTACCTGGGATTCAGGGTGAGCTTGCCAATGGTTTACGTAATTCGATTAATGGCAAGAGACAGAGAGTGATAGTGGAAGGTTGTTTTTCAGACTGGAGGACTGCAACCAATGGTGATCGACAGGGACTGGTGTCGGTTCCTCTTCTGTTTGTTATTTCTATAAATGATTTAGATGAGAACCTAGAAGACATGGTTAAGTACGTTTGCGGATGACCTAAAGTTGGTGGTTTGGGGGACAGTGAAAAAGGTTATTTAAGAGTACAAAGAGATCTTGATCAATTGGATCAATGAGCTGAAAAGTGGCAGATGGAGTTTAATTTGGAAAAAGTGCAAGGTATGCATTTTGGTAAAACTAACAAGGGCAGGACTTATATAGTTAATGGCAGGGCCCTGGGAGTGTCAAAGAACAAACAGACCTAGGGACACAGGTACATAATTCTTTGAAGTTTACATCACATAAATTGGGTGGTTAAGAAGGCGTTTAGCATGCTTACCGTCATTGCTCAGACCTCTGGGATGTTATCTTGAAGTTGTACAGGGCATTGGTGAGACTTCTTCTGAAGTACAGTGTCCGGTTCTGGTCGCCCTATTATAGGAAGGATATTATTAAGCTGGAGTAGGTTCTGAAGAGACTTACCAGGATGTTGCCGGGAATGGAGGGTTTGAGTTGTAAGAAGAGGCTGGGTAGGCTAGGACTTTTTTTCACGGCAAGGTTGAGGATGACTTTATAGAGGTTTGTAAATCACAAGGGTTTTAGATGAGGTGAATGGCAGGTGTCCTCCCTAAGGTTGGGGATTTCAAGACAAGGGACATATTTTTAAGGTGAGAGGAGAAAGATTTTAAAAAGACATGAGGGGCAAATTTTCTTACACAGGGAGTGGTTCGTGTATGGAATGAACTTCCAGAGGAAGTGGTGGATGCAGGTACAGTTACAGCATTTAAAAGACATTTGGATAAGTTCATGAATAAGATGAAGGATATGGGCCAAGAGCAGGCAGATGGGACTAGTTTAGTTTGGGATTATAGTTGGTATGGATTATTTGGACTGAAAGGTCTATTCCTGTGCTGTATGACTCTGATTCTAAAGATATAAGAGTAAAGTCCACTACAGGACTTTTTTCTCATTAGAGAAAGACAATTGTTAGTTGTTTATCCTGAGAGTCATCTCACAAATAAGTGAGTGGAGAGGTTGAGAAAGAGTGACAGTCATGGTAACTTCAGCTGGTGTAGGAATTGAACGCTGCATTATCAATCAGCCAGTCAACTGAGCTAACTAACTCCAAGAAAGATGTAGGTATAGTTCTTAGGACTTAAGGAACATAGGATATGGGGAACAGGATACTGAGTAGGATAACTAATCAGAATCATATTGAGTAGTGGAGCAAGTGTGAAGGGCTGAATGGCCTAGTCCTGCTCCTATATTCTATGTTTCTCTGTCTATTATGGAGAACTGGCAAATGATTTCAATGTAAGGCAAATGTGAGGCCGTTAATGCTGGATATAAAGGTCATAGAATAGTTACAGAACAGTAATTCTGAAATAGTGTAAATCTAGAAACATTGGAAGAAACTTGCATGGAGAGGCATGTCCATGGACATAGGTCATTAAAAAGTCATTTTAATTCATGGTTCATATAATCTAGTCCATAATTTATAATCTTAGGACTTAAAGTTAACTGTGACAAAATGGGATAAATAATTTAATTTAAGCTTGGTATCTATTACATTTAAAAGGTTGAGGCCTTCTTGTTTTAAGAGATTAGCAGCTAGGACAAGAAAATCGTAAAACCACATGATGACTTATTTGAAGATCTTGAAATGTTACGTGCACATTACTTGCAAAAATGTTCAGTCCAGTGGGATGTTTTCGTTTTGATAGTTAGAGCTAAAGTAATTTAAAACCTTTGTTGAAACCTGAAACATTGTAAAATCCATTTACTTCTTCAGAATGAAGAAGAAATTATAAATGGAGGATAATTTATCTAAAGGTCCATTTGAGGACAGCCTGGAGCAGGATATATGATCATGGATATAAGTAGAGCTCCAGGAAGTTCTCCGGGTTTAATTTTCCTGGAGGTCCTAGAACTGGCACATGCAGTTTGCTGCTCACTAACAGAAGGTAGTCAAAGTACATGATAGTTGCTTAGAACTGCAATGTAAACAGTGTAAAGATCTAATCTCATTGTTTGCCATGCAGAATACCTATTATTGGAATGGTTAAAATACAAAAAGGTGCAAATTATGTTACAGTTGTACAAGGTCTTGGGTGAACAAACTGGAATATTATAAGTTCCTGATAGTTAGGAAGGTATATTGGATTTAAAGACAATGCAATGTAGATTTACCAGAATAATAGAGGAGGCAGTGGCATAGGAAAAAGAAGCATGGTACAGGGAGGATGAGGCAACCATGGCTGACTAAGGAAGTCAGGGATAGCATAAAATCAAAAGAGAAAGCATATAATGTGGCGAAGGGCAGTAGGAAACCAGAGGGCTGGGAAGCTTACAAAGACCAATAGAGGGCAACAAAAAAAGAAATAAGGACTGGAAAATCGCTAACGTGACACCTCTGTTTAAATAGGGAATAAGGCAAAAGATGGAAAATTACAGGCCAATTAGCCCAACCTCAGTCGTGGACCTTGGAGTCCATTGTAAAGGATGAGATTTCTGAATATTTGGAAGTGTATGGTAAAATAGGGCAAAGTCACCACGGCTTCATCAAGGGGAGGTCATGCCTGACAAATCTGTTAGAATCTCTGAGGAAGTAATGTGCAGGGTAGACCAAGGAGAGCCAATGGATGTTATCTACCTGGACTTCAAGAAGGCCTTTGATAAGGTGCCACACAGGAGGCTGCTGAGTAAGACAAGGGCCCATTGTGTTAGAGGCAAGGTGCTAGCATGGACAGAAGATTGGCTGTCTTGCAGAAAGCAGAGAGTGGGGATAAAAGGGTCTTCCTCAGGATGGCAGCTGGTGACAAGTGGTGTTCCACAAGGGTCAGTGTTGGGACCACAACTTTTCACTTTATACATTAATAATCTAGATGAAGGAACTGTGGGCATTCTGGCTAAGTTTGCAGATGATTCAAAGATAGATGGAGGGACAGGTAGTACTGAGAGGTTGGGGAGGCTGAAGAAGGATTTGGACAGGTTAGGAGAGGGGGCAAAGAAGTGGCAGATGGAGTACAACATGGGAAAGTGTGAGGTCATTCACTTTGGTGGGAGAATAAAAGCATGGACTATTTTCTAAATGGGGAGAGAATTCAGAAGTCTGAAGTGCAAAGAGACTTGGGAGTTCTAGTCCAGGATTCTCTCAAGGTAAACTTGCAGTTGAGTCAGTAGTCAGGAAGGCAAATGCAATGTTGACATTTATTTTGAGAGGACTTGAATATAAAAGCAGGTATATACTACTGAGGCTTTATAAGGCTCTGGTCAGGCCACATTTGGAGCATTGTGTGCAGTTTTGGGCCCCATATCTCAGGAAGGATATACTGGCCTTGGAGTGGGTTCGGAGGAGGTTCATGAGAATGGTCACAGGAATGGAAAGCTTAACATATGAGGAACATTTGAGGACTCTGGGACTATACTCATTGGAATTTAGAAGGATGAGGCGGGATCTAATTGAAACATACAGAACACTGAATGGCCTGGACAGGGTGGATGTTGGGAAGATGCTTCCATTGGTAGGAGCGACTAGGACCTGAGGGCACAGCCTTATAGTAAAGGGAAGACCTTTTAGAATGGAGATAAGGAGAAACTTCTTCAGCCAAAGAGTGGTGAATCTATGGAATTCACTGCCACAGAAGGCTGTGGAGGCCAGGTCATTGAGTAAATTTATGACTGAGATAGACAGGTTCTTGATTATCAAGGGGATCAAGGTTTACGGGGAGAAAGCAGAAGAATGGGGTTGAGGAACTTATCAGTCATTATTGAATGGCAGAGCAGACTCAATGGGCCGAATGGTCTAATTTCTGTTCCTATGTCTTATGGTCTTATGGTCTTATGGTATTGTAGTTTTAATGCCTTTGCATAGTACCCAAAGGCCAGGTTAATGTCCTAGGGTCATGGATTCAAACATAGTGGTGAAATTTGAATTCAATTAAATGCTTGGGATAACGAACTGGTCTACTGGTGACCATGAAACAATTTGTTGTTAAAACTCATCTGGTACACAGACACTCTTTAATGCATTTGTCCTTATCTGCCATCCTCATCAGGTATGGTCTACATGTGACTCCAGACCCACAACAGTATGGTTGTCTCTTAATTGTGTTTGGCTAATAAATGCTGGCCTAGTCAGCAAAGTCCAGATGTCATAAAAGGATAAAGAAAAATAATGCACTTCAAAGGTAAGTTACTTAGAGAGTAATTCAGAAGGTTAAGGACTGACTTGAATAAAATTTCCAATATGTCAATGAAATTTGATACAGTAGGTAGAAATATTTCTGTTCACTAAGGATTCTGAAACTGGGGCAGTCTAAAAATTATAACCAAGCCAAGGAGTGAAGTTCAGAAACCTCAATATCAAAGAAGCTTGGCACTCTCTTCCAAAATGTTAGTTAATGTAAAATCAATATTGTATTAAATTTGGGATTGATAGATCTTAGTTATCCAAAGGTTTTATCCAAGGTATCTGAGCAAAAATGGGTATATGAAGTTCAGTCACAGATCCATGAGTTCAGTGAATAGTGGCAGATTAGACTCAAGGGTTTGAATAGCCTCATCTTGCCCTTATGTTCCTAATGCAGGATGTAGGCACATGTGCAGCCATGAATAATATGGTAGCTCTGAACCCTCTTATAGGGTTGTGTGAGAGGTTCAAAATCATGTTTTTATTTCAGAGTACCAAATAATATCAAGGCGGTAAACCTGCTGATCAAAAACCACCTTGGACTTTCAGTTATAGCATAGAATATAGAAACAGTACATCACAGGAACAGGTCCTTCGGCCATGACCTTGTTCTGAACATGACGCCAAATTAAACTAATCCCTTCTGCCTGCCCTTGGTCTGTATCCCTCCATTCCTTGCTTATTTATCTGCTTATCTAAAAACTCCTTAAAACGTCCCTATCATATCTGCCTCCATCACTACCCCTGGCAGTGCATACCAGACTCCTACCACTCTCTGTGCAAAAAACTTGTCACTCACATCTCCTTTAAACCTTCTCCCTCTCACCATAAATGCATGCCCCCTAGTATTAGACATTTCAGTTCTGGGAAAAAGATTCTGACTGTCAACCTTATCTATGCATTGCATAATTTAGGACTTCTATCAGATCTCCCCTCAGCCTCTGCTGCTCCAGAGAAAACAACCCTGGTTTGTCCAGCCTCTCCTTATAACTCATACCATCTAATACAGGCGGCATCCTGGTAAACTCTTCTGCAGCCTCTCCAAAGCCTCCATATCCTTCCTGTAATGTTGCAACTAGAATTGAATGCAATACTCTAAGTGCAGCCTAATCAAACTTACTATAAAATTACAGCATCACTTCCTGACTCTTGCACTCAATTCCCCGACCAATGAAGGCAAGCATGCCATTCGCCTTCTTTACCACCCCGTCTATTAGTGTGGCCACTTTCAGGGAGCTTTGGACAAGACCCCAATGTCCCTCGGTACATCTGTGCTCTTCAGGGTCCTGCATTTAACTGGAATCTTTTCCTTAACATTTGATCTCCCAAAGTGCAACATCTCACACTTACCCAAAGTAAACTCCTTTGGCCATTTCTCCGTCCATATCTGCCACTGATGTATATCCCACTGCATCCTTTGACAACCTTCAACAGTAACCACAGCTCCCCCGATCTTTGTGGATTTGAGGGTATGATGAGACCTTTGGTTTGTGACAGTGGGTCATATCCCCGACCCTCTGGATTTTTACTATAATATATGAACAACGTCAGTTATTATGTGACACTCCACACTCTACAATTCACATATGCATCTGTTGCGACTGTGTGCTCAAAATTTAAAGGGTACAGTGGAATCCAAATGGCTGCTTGCTAAAGTTCCCCTCCAAGCCCCTCACCATCCTGACTTGGAAATATATCACCGTTCCTTCACTGTCACTAGGTCAAAATCCTGGAAATTCCTCACCAACAGCATTATGGGTGCCCCTACCTCCCAGCAACTGCAGTGGTTCAAGAAAGCAGCCCACCACCACCTTCTCAGGGATGATTAAGGATGAACAATAAATGCTATGACATCTTGTAAATGAATTTTGCTGGTCATCCACCAAGTCACACACAGAACATTTGGGATAAACAGGACTATTTCCCATTCCACAATGGGAACCTTTGACCAACTCCAATCAGTTACATGCTGGCAATGAATCTCATAAACAGGTTGCGTACTCTGCAAATGTTTGGTTCCACCACATTGTGGGTTATTCTAGTGACCTTGGCAAAGGAGTGCTACAAATAGCAGTCACTGACAAACATTGTCAGTTAGACTTGTTATAATCTGTGTGGTTAAAAGCCAGCACCACCTTGTGCCAGACTTTTATTTTGTCTTACGTCTGTTTACCTTTCAGAGAATCATCAATGATCCCAAAGCACTCAAGGCTGTCAGCTCTATATCAGTTTCAAAAGATGCCCAGCCATGCTGCAGCTATCGATTTGAACCCATTAACTGCTTCAATTTATACTATCAAGTTTGGATTCCACTGCATTTAGTGTGCTTACATCTGAAGGTCACATTCAATGTCCTCTCTGATCACTGGGAAAGGAAAAGGCCATTAAAACAGTAGGTTGTGCCTAACAAATGTGAATCGTCTGAAGGAATGTCTAAAGTAGTGGATGAGACAGGTAAACTTTGTCTACCTGCCCTTTCAGAAAGTATTTAATAAGGTCTTCACTCTAGGTTACCTCATTAGGTGGAATCTTGTGGTCTCAGTAGATCATACAGTCATGAAGTATGGAAACAGACCCTTCGGTTCAACCATTCCACACTGACCATAATCCCAAACTAAACTAGTCCCACCTGCCTGCACTTGGCCCATATCCCTCCAAACATTTCTTATTCATGAACTTATCTAAATGTCTCTTAAACATTGTAACTGTACCTTCCTCTGGAAGTTCATTCCACACATGAACACTGTCTGTGTAAAAAATTTTCCCCTCATGTCATTTTTAAATCTATCTCTTCTCACCTTAAAAATACGCCCCATTGTCTCCCTCACCTGAGGGAAAAGATATCTGCCATTCACCTTATCTATACCCCTCATGATTTCATAACCCTCTACAAGATCACCCCTCAACCTCCTGCACTCCAGTGAAAAAAGTTCCAGTCTACCCAGCCTCTCTCCATAACTCAAATCCTCCATTCCCAGTAACATCCTGGTAAATCTCTTCTGAACCCTCTCCAGTTAAATAATATCCTTTCTACAACGGGGCGACCAGAACGGCACACAGTACTCGAGAAGAAACCTCATCAAAGTCCTGTACAACCTCAATATGACATTCCAACTCCTATACTCAGAGGTCTGAGCAATGAAAGCCTTCTTAGCCAGCCTTTCTACATGTGATGCAAACTTCAAAGAATTATGATGTAGAAATGCTAAATTTGGAATTTACTCCAGTACTGCAGCCAAAATATTTTGGTAAGGGAGTGCATTTCATCTTGAAGAGATCCCTTCAGCATGGTCCTAAACCCAATACTTTTTGAGGATTTAGTCATGACTTGGACAGCAAGGTTGGGGTGTGGTGAGTAAGATGTAGATGATACCAAAATCTGCCCAAGGTTTAAGATGGTTCAAGGCAGCAGTAAAATATAGGAACATAGGAGCAGGAGTGGGCCATTCAGCCCCTTGAGCCTGTTCCACCATTCAGTGAGATCATGGCTGACCTGTGGCCTAACTCCATATAACCTGCATTGAGCCCATATCCCTTAATACCTTTGCTTAGCAAAAATTATTCATCTCAGATTTAAAACTAACAACTGATCCTGCGTTCACTGCCAGTTGTGAAACAGAGTTCCAAACATCTACCACCCTTTGCGTAGAAGTCCTTACAAACATCTCTCCTGAATGGTCTGGCTCTAATTCTCAAATGATGCCCCTAACTCTAGAATTCCCAAGCTGTAGAATTAATTTATCTTTATCTACCCTGTCTTTTCCTGTTAATATCTTGTAGACGCCGATCAGATCACTCCCATACCCATATAAATTCTAGAGAAAACAGGCCCAATTAGCATACTCTCACCTCGTAACTTAATCAGGACAGCCAATGGCCTAGTGGTATTACTGTTGAACTGTTAATCCAGAGGCCCGGGTAAGATGCCAGGGACCTGGGTTCGAATCACATGATAATAGTATAATTTGAATTCAATAAAAATCTGGAATTAAGAGTCTGATGATGACCATGAATCCACCATCGACTGTCAGAAAAACCCATCTGGTTCACTAATGTCCTTTAGGGAAGGAAACTGCCTTCCTTACCTGGTCTGGCCTATGTGTGATTACAAAGCCACAGCAAAGTGGTTGACTCTTAACTGCCCTCTGGTCACCATTGGGGACGGGCAAAAAATGCCAACCTCACCAGCAATGACCTCATCCTATGCACGAATAAAAAAAGCCCATCAAGTCTGGATACCATTCTTCCAAATTTACATTGTGCTCCCGCCAAGGCCAATTATCTTTCCTAATGTGTGGTGCCCAGATCTGCTCTCAGCACGCCAACTGGGGTCAAACCAGGATTTTGCATAACTTCTGCATCCTTGCACTCCTTTCCTCCAGATAAAAAAGGCCAGCATCCCATTAGCTTTTTTGACTGCTTTCTGTATCTGTTCATTACATTTTACCTATCTTTCTAATCAATCTGTTTAGAAATTTTGTTACACACCTCTCTAAACTCCAAAGTGGACCTAACAATTTCCTGCATTGACCTCCATTATCTAAAACTTAATTTGCTATTCAATTGGCCTGTCTATCCCCCATTTTATTTCTTAGAACCTGGAGTTAATGAGTCATCCTGCAATGCAAGGGAGAATTTGATTATTTGACAAAGCCATCTTGGTCTATAAAACAATTATTAAGAATTCCTGCAGATATTTATAGAGGAAAAAAGTAGTTAAAGTGAAATTAGTCCTCTGGAGAGAGAGCCTGAGGAAATAATGATGTGAAACAAGGAGATGATAGATGCATTAAATAGATATTTTGTATGTGTCTTTACTGTAGAGGCCACCAAATCCCAGAAATAATGGTAAATAAAGAGATGAAAGAAGGAAGAAACCTAAAACAATTGCAATCACCAAGGAAAGGGTACTGAGAACACTATTATAACTCAAAGGTAACAAGAGCCCATGTCCTGATGGATATCATCCTAGGGTCTTAAAAAAAGTGGCGGCTGAGATGGTAAATTCATCAACTCTAATTGTCCAAAATTCCTTTGCTTCTGGAAAGGTCCCTTCAAATTGGGAAGCAGTGAATGTAATTCAATTCAAGAAAGAGAAAAAACAGAAAGCAAGAAACTATTGGCCAGTTAGACCAACAGCTATCACAGGGAAAATGCTAAAATTTATTATTGAGGAGGCAGCTGGCACATGCTGTAGCTGATAGGTTGATGTCTTAATGTGTCATTCACCAAGATGTCCCCTGCCCTCTTGTACAGGTCCCTGTTGACAAGCTGACTTAAGTCTGGCAGCATTGATAACCTCTACCTCTGGCTGAAACAGCAATGCTCTAACAAACCAGGCATGCTAAGGTAGGGATGCTGCGAGTATGCAGGCAGGCACCAAGTGAGGGAGCACTGAGAGAGCAAGCGAGCAGCCCTGGGATGCAGCCTGCTCCAATCTGTGAGCTGGCTGCTTGATCCTGAGCGCAAAGTACCCTGCAGCAGTTTTTCCATGCTGATACACCATGCAATGCCAATCTGTGCTTCCAAAGTACCCTGCCAGTATATCGCTGAGGTGCCATGATGGTCCTGAGGAGTTGGCAGATTATGGATGCCCATGTCTTTGGATGAGAGGTGCATGTGGTTGGTGCCCGCGCCCCAAGGTGCAGTTTGGCCATAAGGAACACAGAGGTCACTGGGAGTAAGTGGCGAGCTGAGGTTGCTCTGGTTTCTATGACAAGATTTCTCAATTTCTAGATTGTTTGGAACAATTGGGAAGACACAAAGCTGAACTTTAATGAGAGTTGAGCCATCAACAAACGTTTTACAAGCAATAATCCAGCTTAACTGCCAACTCATTACTGCCTGGTCAGAATCCAGGCCACTCACAAAAAAATGACGGCACAAGATGCTCCTGATGTCAAGGTGGGCCTTGTTCATCCTCTTGTCCAGTTCTGCTTCTCAACTCACCATAACCAACTCTATTTTTGTGGAAATGGTCATTCCCTAATATTTGTGTGGAGCATATGTTACGTCTCTCCACACCTGGATATTGTCCAGGTTTTGCTGAAAATGGATATAGACGACTTCAGTATCTGAGGAGTCTTGAAAAGTGCTGAATGTTGCTCAATCATCAGTGAACATCCCAACTTCTGACCTTAAAACAGAGGAGAGGTCATTGATGAAGCAGCTGGGGATGTTTGGGCCTGGGTGACTACCCTGAGGAATTCCTGCAGAGATGTCCTGGGGCTGAGATGACTGACCTCAAACATTGGCATGACTCTGACCAATGGAGACTTCACCCCTGATACCCATTGATTCCACTTTTGCTCAGGCTCCTTGATGCCAGGCTCAGTCAAATGCAGCCTTGATTTCAAGGGCTGTCACTCTCACCTCACCTCTGGAATTCAGCCCTTTTGTCCATGTTTGAGCCAAGGCTGCAAACGGATATGGGCCCAAGTGGCCCTGGCAGAACCCAAATGATGAGCAAATGTTTTTTTCATTGAACATTTGGTAATTTTCTATTACTTTGATGAACATTGAAAGGATACTGGGCAGTAATTGACTGCATCAAATTTGTCCTTTTTTTTTGTGGAAATATCTGGAGAATTTTCCAACTCCCAGTGTTGTCACAGGGATTGTGCAGGGGTCTCTCTTACCAACAAACAGTTTTTGTTCTTTCATGGGATGTCAGCATCACTGGCTGGGACAGCTTTCATCACTATTTGGCCTTGGCAAGATGGTGGTGAGCTGCCTTCTTGAACTGCTGCAGACGGTGCTAAGCTCTTAGAACTTGTTGACAGACACAATGAAAATATCTCAGAGAAGGGGAAAAGCAGAGTCTTTGAATATCTTTAGCGCGGAGTTTGAGAGATTGTTGTTAAGGAGGGGTGAAGGGGTAGGTGAGTATATGGATTTGAGGTTCCAGTCAGATCATCCTTGATAGTATTGAATGTCAGAGCAGGCTCAAGGGGCTAAATGGCACTAATACGTTCATAGGTCAGACCCACTAAAAGTGAAAACACCACAGTGTACAGCACAGAGTGAGTGATTCTGGGAGGCCTCAAGATTGACCTGATTTCAAAGGGTCAAACATGAACAAGGAAACCTCCTGCTGATTATCATCTATGGTACTCCTTCAGCTGGTGAATCAGCACTCTGCCAGGTTTTTACACAACTTAGAAGGCTCACTAAAATGGCAAGGGCATAGAATGTACTTTGGGTAGGTGACTATAATCTCTGTAGCTCAGCAGCTTCTCTGCTGACAGAGCTGGCAGTGTCCTGAAGGACATCTCTGCCAGAGCAGCTCTGCAGCAGGTTATGAAAGAAATAAGAGAAAAACCCACTCAACCACATCCTCACAATTCTGCCAGGTTCAGAAAGATCTGTTCATGATAGTATTGACTGCTGTTTAATAGCATTACCATCACTGAATCCCCCACTTTCAATACACTGAGAGTTATCGTTGACCAGAAGCTAAACTGAACTGAACAACCATATAAATACTGTTGTAAGTGAGAGGCTAGGAATTCTACAGTGAGTGACTCACCTCCTGACTCCCAAAGTCTGTCCACACTCTTCAAGGTTCATGTCAGGAGAGTGATGGAATATTCCCCAGTTGCCTGGATAAGTGTGGCTCCAACACCATCCAGGACAAAGCAGCCTTCTTTATTGGCAGCACATCCACAAGCATCCACTCCCTATATCACTGATGCTAAGTGTTAACAGTGTGTACCAGCTACAAGATGCACTGCTGCAGACTCACCATGACTGTTTTGACAGCACCTTCCAAACCTGCGACCTCTACCCTCTCAAAGGACAAGGGCAGCAGATACATGGGAACACCACTCCCTGCAAGACCCCCTCCATCCTACTCACAGTCCTGACTCGGAAATATATCGCTGGTTAGGAGACTCCTTTCCTTGTCCCATTCCTGTATTGTCCACAACAAAGTTTAACTTTGAAAAGGGAGATGATATCACCAAACATATAGTTCGAGAGGACAATAGCACTGCTTTCTCATTGGAGAGAGATGACTGGTAGGGGTGGTTTAATCTGAGAGTTACCATACCTCAGGCAAAGGGAAGAGTTTGTGAAGAAGTGTTCTTCGTGGTAACCTTAAGTAGTGCAGGACTTGAACCCACCTTGTTAACGTCACACAGCATTGCAAACCAGCCACCCAACTAACTGATCCCCAATACAATACAATATACAGCAATGTATACATAGAGTGTTTGTGGTTCAATATGAGAAACAAGTCAGTCTGGTTCCTTAAGAATTAGTTTATTCCAAATAATTTACTCAAAAATGAACCTCCCAGGCCTTGAAAAATAAATCAAAGTTCTGCGGGGTGTTATCTTAAAAACTTTTTGATGGCCTAACAGTTAAATTCAGGGCAAAGAATTATTCTTAGATTATCCAAAATGCTGGTTAGCACTGAAATCACTTTCCACACAAGCTCTTGTTACAGCTGGCTGAATTCATGTTTTCTGGACAACGGTGGAGAATTCCAAATTCTCCTTCACAAATTCCCCCTTTCAGGTGATGAGGTCTTCCAGTTTGTTTTCCACTTAAAATTCTGGTGACAGGCATTTTCAGGAAGACAGAGAAGTATCTTGGAATCCCCAGGCTGAATCTTTTGGCTAAGTGCGAGTTGCCTTGAGTGATTTTGGTGTGCTTTTTTCTGGGAGGCCCTATTGTGATTTCTCACTGTATCTTAACAAGCTCACCTCGTAACTTCCTGCCCTACCCCCATGGGGTCCCTCATGTCCGATGCTAGCCCAGTCTCTTCACTGTCCAATTATTGGACCAACTCGCCACTTATTGCACACACACCAAAAGGCCAACAACCCTGGTGCCTGCACCCTATTTAAAGGGCTGTCGTGTGCCCGGGTGAGCCCTGGCATTCTAAGACTCCCCTGCTTGTTGACAGACACAATGAAAATATCTCAGAGAAGGGGAAAATGGCACCCCCACCACGTGACAGGGCAATCCTCATAGAGGGAATGGTACGGAGGAGAACCAGCAGAGGAGCCTGTAGGGACAACCATCAATGCCTTAAGAGGGTCAATGGCTTTCTCCCTGGCGCCAGGGTAAGCACCACACTCTTCTCTCTGTCACCTCACACTCACTCTATCTGTGCTGCTGTACCCACTTCGAGGCTCATAGATGCCATTCTCTTTATTGCCTGCAACATATCACACAAGTGTTACATCTCAGAATGTGGTCATTCGGCCCATCATGCCTGTGTCAGTTCTATTATATTGTGCCAGTCTCGTGCCTTTGCCCCATATCCCCGCACTCTACCACTATCCAAATTGAATGCTTCAATTGAACCTGCCTCCAACTCATTTCTAAGCAGTGCATTGCATTCATAGAATCCCTGCAGTGTGGAAGCAGGCCATTTGGCCCATTGAGTCCACACCAAAGAGCATCCCACCCAGACCCACCCTATTCCTGTAACCCTGCATTTCCCATAGCTATTCCACCCAGATTGCACATCCCTGGACACTATGGGCAATTTAGCATGGCCAATCCACCTAACCTGCCCATCTTTGAACTTTGGGACAAAATCAGAGCACCCAGAGGAATCCCACACATGCACGGGGAGAATGTGCAAACTCCTCACTGACAGTCACCCGAGGCTGGAATTGAACCCGGGTCCCTGGTGCTGAAGCAGCAGTGCTAACCACTGAGCCACCGTGCTGCCCTCAAATTCAGATTCCACCATCTGCCATAGCAGGATTCAAACTTGGGTCCCCAGAACTTTACCAGCATCTCTGGATTAATAATCGACCAGTAATACCACTGGGCTTTACTCTCCCTTCCTCAACTACTCACTGTTTTTTTCTCACATCAGCTTTGTTTCTTCCCACATTTGGACTCTCTGTCCCACATTCTCTCACAACATTGACCCCGCATAGACTTTACACTGCCTCCTCACTCCCTCACATCACCTCACCTCCTGCATCGCCTCTTAACAGCCAGAAACCCCATACAATTCTGCTGTAAATCTCACCAGTTCCCTCCCAGCTCTGGCCCCAAGATATTTTCTGCTCTTGGTGTTGAAATCCCATATTGTTGTACTTCCACACACGGTGACTTCTCTCTGATGTCAATGTGCAGTCCTCGGTATCACCGTCCAAGCCACTTGCGTCGCCAGCAACATTGTTACTACTGCAGCCCATGTCCTTCGTTTTGTGAAATGTTCTTCCCACACAAGTTCAAAATGTTCACTCTATGGGGTATTACAAACTAATAATTTGGGGAAACACATCTTCATAACAACAGGACATTGTCATTAGGGATTATTGTGCCGTCAATGTTCCAGGACATTCCGGAACATTGGAACAAGGCCTATTTTTGTTTTGGGGGGGAGTGTGTGTGCGAGAAGGCTGGATTCTAACCCAATGAACTCACTAAAAATGTGCATTGGGCTCTCTAATCAGGTACAATCTCTGAGCTTTTGAGTGGACCCTGAGTCTTTGGCACGGTGCCAAACAGGCAAACTGCGGTGGATGGCTAACGTAGTCCATTGCTGTTTACCAGGGACACTGTGTATTGTTTTCATACTCAATGACCCAAGGGTCCTTGCACTGGTTTGAAAGGAGCTGAAAGGTTGTTTTTCCACTGACAGAGATGAGGAGCTAGAACAGATGCTGAGACTTGCAGGCTGGGACAATCCAATTGAAGGACAGGTCACTCAGTAAAGAGGAGGTGAGGGATATTGAGAGATTTGTGAATACAAGCTAAGAACATAAGAACCAGGGGAAGGAGTAGGCCATTCAGCCTCTCAACCCTGCTCTGCCATTTAATGCAATCACAGCCTTGACTCCACTTTCCTGCCGGCTCTCCATAACCTTTCACCCCATTACTGATTAAAAATCTATCTCTTCTTTAAATGCATTCAATGTCTCAGCATCTATTACACTCTGAGACAGTCAAATGGACTGATTTACAGCTCTTTGACAGAAGTAATTCCTCCTCATCCTGAATTAAACCTATTACCCTTGTCCTAAAACTATGACCTCTCATTCTATATTGCCCTACATAACAAAACATCTTTTCTATGCCTACTTTGTCTACACTCTTCAGCATCTTACGTACCTCAATTAGATTTCCTCTCATTCTCCTGAGCATATAGAACTAAACAGCTCAATCTCTCTTCATAAAACCAACCTTTCACCTCTGGAATTAATTGAGTGAACCTTCTCTGAACTATCTTCAGTTCCAGTAAATTCTTCCTCAATTAAAGGGACCAAAACTATTATCAGTACTCCAGATGATGAACACTACAAATCTCATTGATATGCCAGGAGATGTCAAGCTGGAATTTTATCAAATTTCAGCTCCTGTCAATTGGGTTAGCACACACCAAAATCATCTTTACCTTTGTATGGCATGATTCAGGGCATTTTATCACTCAGAAAGTGAATGAAACAGCTGCAGTAACTCCTTCCCGAGCGAGCTTTCTGACCGTTCCAGAAGCTAGCTTGCTGACTCAGTTTGTTGTCCTACTCCTTTGTCCAGCTCCTGCCTTTTCATTTCACACATCGCTGATACATGGCCTCCATATCTTAACTTCCTTCCTGTTAGTATTGATTCCAGGTCAAAGTTTATCAGATTACGTGGGCCAATATTTATTCTCCAAAAAATTATTTTCAAATATTTTTAAAAACAATAAAAGATATCCCAAATTTTAAAATTCATTTTAATTAATTAATTTCTTACTGTTACTGCGTAATTGTTTCTTGTGTCATGTCCACAAGACATGAAGAGGGATCACAAATTGTTTTAACAGTTATACCTTGTTTAAATTTTAAAATCAACCTTGCTGGACTAAGACAAGGCTATCGCAAATCATATGATGCAAGTTGATTCCAATTTCTGGAAAGTTCCAGACAAGAATTACCGAGTAACAATATAGCCATCTCCTTGAATCTTGCATCCTTGCATTGTGTGGGTCTTGCAGTCACCAAACAGAAAAGAATGGTAGACACTGCATTGAACACACAAGGTCTATGAAAGGACAAAGTTATGGTTTAGCTTTGATGCACGGACTCTTGCAAAAGAATTGGACTCACTTCTATCTCACATCTGTTAAATGGTCCACTGAGTCCACTCCAACTGCAATCCCACCCCACCCCATTCCGTACCTGTTAACCCCGCATTTCCAATGGCCAATGCACATTCCTGGACACTATGGGTAACTTTGCATAGTCAACCCACCTAATCTGCACATCCCTGGACTGTGGGAGGAAACCAGAGCACCTGGAGGAAACCCACACAGACACAGGGAGAATGTGCAAAGTCCACGCAGAGATTCACCGGAGGGTGGAATCAAACACAGATCTCTGGAGCTATAAAGCAGCCATGCTAACCACTGAGCCACCATGTCACCCTGTAGCTGGCCAACTTCTGCACCTCAGTAACATGAGAAACACTTCATATTTTCTCGCTGATTATAAGAGGACTGTTATAATTCCGATATTGAACATACATCTATCATAAAAATGTGTTTGAATTAATCAAAGCATCAGTGATTCGAAGAAAGCATTGATGGCACAAAATCTTCAATAAAGGACAAATACAAAGCCTGACCTTATGCTAAAAAAGTCACTTTCAGAGCAGGAATTGTTTGGTATTGAGATGACTAAAACATTATCCCACAGGTGCTAGTTGTATGCTTCATTTAATGTTCCGAACCTAAAGTAGAGATTGACTCTAAACCAGTAAGTATTAATGTTTAAACAATGTAACCCACATTTTATGAAACTGTATTGAACCGCATCAAATGCACAGATTACAATAGGATTTTAAATCAGGATTGGAGTCAGTCAATTCCATACAGTTTGGATTGTAATTAGAAAATGTTTCTCTCTTTGTTTTAGATTTTAGCTCCCTTTCCCTCCCAATCCCCTGCTTCTCACTCTCCCCATCAGCACACAAGCTAGCCTGTCCTTTACATGGGAACACTGAGTGCAAATTATTAAACAAACACAAATCTGTGCTCAGCTGGAGAACACAGCAGGGAGGCACACAGAGAGACACAAGTGCACAGACACACAGCAGGTACACACAGAGACACACAGACACGCAGGAGGTAAACACAGAGACACACAGCACGTACACCCCGGGGCCCCCCAACATAAAGCAAGTACACACACAGACACACAGACATACAGCAGGTACACACAGACACACAACAGGTACACAGACATACAGCAGGTACACACAGACACACAACAGGTACACACAGACATAGACATACAGCAGGTACACACAGACACACAGCAGGTACACAGACACAGACATACAGCAGGTACACACAGACACAGAC
>JAHRHZ010000087.1:35805991-35838570 GCA_024137785.1 Ginglymostoma cirratum
GCAGGTACACAGACACAGACATACAGCAGGTACACACAGACACAGACATACAGCAGGTACGCACAAACACACAGCAGGTACACAGACATACAGCAGGTTCAGGCAGACATACAACAGGTACACAGACATACAGCAGGTACACACAATACAGCAGGTACACCCAGGCACACAGGAGACTCACTAGGAACACACACAAATAACCAGCACAGCAGACACCATTAAGCAGAAACTGAGCAGGTACTCTATTGGACTTCCCTTTCTTAATCTGTGATGCACTGAGGACTGTTGCCCTGATTTATTTCGGGGTGAGGTGAATTAACCCAACACAGATTAATGACTAAACATGGGAATTAGGTGTCCCTGGTCTGCACAGGTCGGCTACTCCTTCCCTTAACCAGGAGAGGTTCTGGGGTCCTTATCTTTGTGTCGTGCTCCCACATTACAACTGATTTATTCTTTGCTCTAACTGTAGCAGCTGATTGGCCACATCACAGGGAAGGTCAATGTTGACCTGGTCGTCAAAATATTTTCGGATCTCTTTGATTTCCTCTTCCCAGAATTCCTTCTCAATACTGAAGATTTCGTCCATGTTCACGTAGCCGAGACCGCTGACATTCAGGGCACCATCTGCAGGAATGTAGCCCAAAGGAGACAGTTTGGCACAGTCCTCTCCCTCGATTCTCCGGAACATCCATTCCAGGACTCGACAGTTCTCCCCGAAACCCGGCCACAGGAAGTTGTTCTGCTTGTCTTTGCGGAACCAGTTGACGTGGAAGATCTTGGGAAGTTTCGAGCAGGTCCTGTGCTCCATACTGAGCCAGTGCGACAGGTACCTCCCAAAGTTGTAGCCAAAGAAAGGCCGCATGGCGAAAGGGTCATGCATAATGACCTTACCTGAGAAACAATGACAAAAGGAGCAATGAACAACTGGCTCCAAGGTGACAGCAAAAAAACAATTAACAGCACATTAATGTGGGGACAAATATGAGCAAGTCAATGTTATCAGATTCCTCACTCCACACCCACTTGTCTCAGTTTCCATTGGTCGGGATCTTCCAGTGACAGTTGGAATTTTCTGGACAGGTGACGTATCTCTCAGTGATGTCCTCAGTCTGGCCCATTGATCACTCACAGTTTGGTACAGATCATGGGCGCCCAACCTCCAGCTCGCTCCGTCAACCAACCCCCATAGATTTATCTATTGAATTGGACAATTCTTTCTCATCCCACTGGAGCTCCAATCATTCAGATCTAATGTGTTCCCAGCAATACTGGTCTACTCTGTGTCCTAACATTCATGAGGTATTCTGTCCCAGTATTATTGGTCTACTCTGTATCCCAGGGTTTTTGATGTATTGTGTTCCAGTATTAATGGTATATTTTTTGTTCTAGAGTTACTGATCTATTGTGACCTGTTAATACTGGTACACTTTGTGTCCTAGTGTAACTAATCTTGGTGTCCATGCGTTCCTCACATAGTCAGTCTCCACAGGTTACCAATCTGTGGTTGTGATGCCCCGTATCCCAATGTTAATGGTCGATTGCGTCCCCCAGTGTTACTGGTATACAACATGCCCCAGCATTACCTAACTTGTCCTTCCCAGTATTACTGGGAAATATTTTCTGTATCCCAGCCTTATTTATCTGCTGTGTTCCAGTATGACCACTATTGTCTGTGAACAGAGTTATTAGTCTATTGTGTTACAGTGTAACTGATATAGTGTGTCCCAGTGTTACTGATATATTCTTTGTGCCACAGTTCTTAATCTATTGTGTCCCAGTATTACTGGCACTCGCTGTTCCCCAGTGTAACTATCTTGTCCAAGTATTACTGTATACCCTTTGTCTGCAGGTGACTGATCTATTGTGTCCTGGAGTTACTGATTTATTGTCCTAGTGTTACTGCTACAGTGTTTCCCATCGTAACTACTCAATTGTGCCCCAGGGTTAGTGATGTACTTTGTCCCAGGGTTACTCACGTATTGTGTTCTAAAATTGATGGTATAGCTTCCTGATCTATTCTGTCCCAGTTTTACTGGTGTACTCTGTTGCTTTCCAGTATGACTGCCATTCTGCTTCTGCAGCAAATCCACACTGACCTTCCAAAGAGCATCCCACACAGATCCCTACCCTATCTTTGAAACCCTGCATTTCCCATGGCTAACCCACCTAACCTGCATATCTTTGGACAGTGGGAGGAAACCAGACCACCCGGAGGAAACCAACACAGACACGGGGAGAATGTGCAAACCCTACACAGACAGACACCCGAGGGATGGGATTGAACCTGGGTCCCTGGCACTGTGAGGCAGCACTGCTAACCACACAGCCACTGCGACATCCCATGCTATCCTGATCTATTGTATTGCAGCATTTCAGACACTTTGTGTCCCAGCTTTATTGATCCGTTGTGTGCAAGTTTTTCTGGTAAACTGAGTCCCCCTGCTTTCCTGATATTTTATATTCCAGCATTATTGCTTTACACAGCTTCCCAGCTTTACAATAATATGTGGGATAGTGTGTCCCAGTGCTGGTATTTTGTTGGGTCCCAATGTTAATGGTATACACTGTATGCTCTGTGTCCCTCATTTACCGAACAATTGGGTCCCAGAATTACTGGTAGACTTTGTGACCCAGTGTTCCTGATTTATTGTGTCCCTGTATACTCTGTGTCCCAAGGTTCCTCATTGATTGTGTCCCAGTATTACTGGTATACTCCATGTCCCAGTCCTACTGATTGATTGTGCCCAGTTTTACTGCTATCATCTGTGTCCCAGAGTTATGAATCTATTAAGCCCTAGTGTAACTGGTATAGAATATCTCCCAGCGTTACTTATCTATGTAACACTGTATTGCTGTACACTCTGTGTCTCATCCTTAAATATCTACTGACTCGCAGTTTTACTGGTTCCGTATTCTATCTCATGTTTACTGGGTACCAATATTACTCTATAAACTATGTCCAGGGGTTTCTGATCGATTGTATCCCAGTATTACTGCTACATTCTGTGACCCAGCCCTATTGTGTCCCAGGATTACTGGTAAAATTTGTATCACAGCAATACTGGGACACAATAGATCTGTAACTCCGCGACATAGAATATACCAATAATACTGCGATACAGTACATCAGTAAGCCTGGGACACAATAGATCACGAACCCTGGGGCATAGGGTGTACCATTAATTCTGGGACACACCAGATTTGTTAACCAGGGACAGCTAATACTATAAATTGTGTCCCAGTATTACAGGTATACTCTCTCTGTGTCCTTGTTTCACTGATCTATTGTATCCCAGTATTACTGGTGTAGACTGTGTTGCAATGAAACTGATCTGCTGTGAACTGGTACTACTGGCACTGCTGTGGAGTAGGGTTGGGCAAAGTACAAGCAAGTGATGGTGGTAGGAGAGTCACTAGTTCGGAGTGCAGACAGGTGGTTCTGTGGCCACATTAGAGACTCCAGGATGGTATGTTGCTTTTCTGGTGCCAGGGTCAAGGATGTCTCTGAGTGAGTTGCATGAAATTCTTAAGGGGGTGGGTGAGCAGCTAAAGGTCATTGTGTACCAATGACGTAGTAACGAAGGGGGATGAGATCCTGCAGAGTGAGTACTGGGAGTTAGCCAAGAGGCTGAAAGCAGGACCACAAGGGTATTAATCTCTGGGTTGCTACCAGTGCCACGGGCTAGTGAGGCAAGGGATAGAAAGATAGGACAGATAAATGTAGCTAAGGAGCTGGTACAGGGGATAGGGTTTCAGGTTCTTGGGTCATTGGGCCCTCTTCTGGAGCAGGAGTTACCTGTTAAGAGGGACAGGTTGCACCTAAACTGGAGGGGAACCAATATCCTCGCTGGGAGGTTCACTCGTGCTACTCGGGAGGGTTTAAACTAGAGTGGCAGGGAGCTGGGAACCAGAGCAGCAGGTCAGCAAATGGAGGGATTGCAACGAAGGTAGATGTTAGGACAAGTAAAGAAAGTTTAGACAGAGACGGGTAAATGGACACGATGGTACTAATGGGCTGAAGTGTGTTTATTTCAACGCAAGGAGGTAAGGCAGATGTGCATAGAACATGGATCAGTACATGGGACTATGATGTTGTGGCCATTACAGAGACTTGGTTGAAAGAGAGATAGGATTGACTGCTCAACATTCCAGGGTTTCAATGTTTTAGATGAGACAGAGAGGAAGGTAAAAGAGGTGGAGAAGTTGCATTACTAATCAGGGAAAATGTCATATATGCACTCAGAGAACATACTGGAGGGCTCCTCCACTGAGAAATTAAGGGTAGAAGGGTGTCATCACTCTGATGTGACTATACTACAGGCTTTCCAAAAGCCACCAAGGCATTCAGGAATATTATGGAAGGATGCAATAACAACAGAGTTATTGTAGTGGGTGACTTTAACTTCCCCAGTATTGACTGGGACTCTCTTAGACCAAGAGACTTAGACAGGACGGAATTTGTTAAGTGCATCCAAGAGGGTTTCTTGAAACAGTATATGGATAGTCCAACTAGAGGAGCGGCCATACTAGACCTTGTATTGTCTAATGAGCCTGACCAGGTGACTGACCTTTCAGTGGGACAGCATTTTGGAACCTGTGATCACAACTGTTTAAGTTTTAAGATAGTCATGAATTAGGATAAGTTAGGGCCTTGTGGAAAGGTACTAAATTGGGGGACAGCAAATTACGTCAGTGTTAGACAGGAGCTAGGGAGAATTAATTGGGAGGAGCTGTTATCAGGCGAGTCCACATTTGACACGTGGGAACTGTTTAAAGATCTACTGATGAGAGTTCAGGACCAGCATGTTCCAGTAAGGAGGAAGGACAAGGATGGCTAGGTCAAGGGACTGTTGGATAATGAGTGAGGTCGTGAACTTAGTCAAAATGGTAAAAGAAGCAAATGTAAGGTTTAGGAAGCTAAACTCAAACAGGGCCCATGAAGAATATAGAGAAAGCAGGGAAGAACTGAAGCAGAGAATTAGGAGAGCAAGGAGGGGCCATGAAACGACCTTGGCAAGTAGGGTCCCAGTTTTGCTGGGTCAAGAATTACTGGTATAAGCTGTGTCCCCACATTACCTGTGTATTGTGTCCCAGCATTACTGATATACTCTACGCCCCTGCATTTTTGATCTCTTGTGTCCAGTATTACTGGTATATTCTGTGTCCCAGTATTATTGATTTATTGTGTTCCAGTATGACTGTACACACTATGCTCCAGGGTCACTGATCTAGTCACTCCCTGCATTATTGTTACTACCTGTGTACCTGTGATACTGATTTACTGGTATCAGTAATACTGTATATTCTGTATCCCAAGGTCACTGAGCTAATGTGTCTCAAAAATGATGGTATACTCTGTGTCCCCAGAGTTACTGATATATTGTATCCCAGTATTACTGGTATACTCTGTGTTCCAGCCTTACTGAGATATTGTGCCCCAGCATTGATGCTTTACACTGTGTTACATTTTTATAATATTATCTGGGATACCTGTGTCCCCAAGGTTACTGATCCATTGTGCTCAGTATTACTGGCATTACAGATTGATTGTGTCCCAGCATTGATCAGTAAAACTGAGGCACTAGCTGTACAGTAAAAATGGGACACAATATACTAGTAACATTTGGGACACAGAGTAGAATTTGGACACATTAGATCAGTAATCCTCGGACAAAGAACTTCTTCAGTTCTGAGGAAGGGTCACTGGACCTGAAACATTAACTCTGATTTCTCTTCACAGATGCTGCCAGACCTGCTGAGCTTTTCCAGCAATTTCTGTTTTTGTTACTGGTGTACTGTTTGTCCGAGGTTTACTGACCTAATGTATCCCAGTTGTGGTCTGTGTCCCAGGTGTTACTGATACATCATGTCCCATTTTTACTGTATAGTCTGTGTCCCTGTTTCACTGATTTATAGAATTCCAGTATTACTGGTACACCATGTGCCTTAGGGTTCCTGATCTATTGTGTCCCAATATTACCGTTGTAGACTGTGCCACAGGTTTACTGATGTATTGTGTCTCAATATTAATGGTATAGTCTATCTCCCTGGTGTGCTGATCTATTGTACCCCAGTATTAACTTGTATAATTTGTGTTCATTTTACTGATTTATTTTGTCCCAGTATTAATGGTATACTCTACGTCCCCGGGTTACTGATCTCTTGTGGTGCAGCATTATTGGCATACTCTGTGTCCCAGCATTACTGAGCTATTCTATCCTGGTATTACTGGTATACTTTGTTCTGTGATCCTCCCCACACTGTTACTGTGTTCTGTGTTCCCTGCCCATCCACTATTGGTGTATTCTGTATCCTGGTGTCAAAGTGTTTCAGGTCCCACGGTTACTGGGTCCCAGGTCCCAGTGTTATCCACATACCTTTGTGCTCTGCTGCAGCTGTAGCCTCCGATCTCATGGATGCTCCAACATAAACTCCGTGCTGCCAGTTAAAAGCTTCATAAACCAGAGGGACGCCTGCAATGGAATGACAGAAATGTCTGAAATAATGAGTGTTGGTATATAAAAGTTTCAGATCGTGCATTTTACTCTGAAGACAAAGAGAACATTTTAGAAAATATGCGTTCAGGTCAATTAGAGGACCAGAGGGATCTGGACATGCAAATAGTAGTGTTACATTTAATAAGTCACAAAAAAGAAACAAGACACTGGGATTAATTTCTAAAGGGTCAGAACTGCAAAGCAAACAAGTTCTGCTAAACGTGGAGAGGATTGGTTGGACTACATTTTGAATACTGTGCAGACTTCCAGTGTCCATTGAAAGGAAAGAACAGAGAAGGTGTATGCTTTGTCTATAATATAGAAGACAAATGGTCTCCAAGTAGAGGCCTTTAAAGGTTATGAAAGTGCTTGGCAGGGAGATGTAAAGATGGCCCTAAAGCTAAGGTTAATCAAAAATCATGAAGACAAACAAATCCAATCATGAATTCTTTACCTAGAGGATTGAATGATAGACTTACTATGGCAAGGAATTATTGAAGTGAATGTGCATTTCAGAGAAGTATAGAAGTAGACCACGGGGGAAAGGTTTATGTTGAAAGCAAGCTCATGTGGAGAATTGACCCTGGTGTGGAGGTGGGCCAAATGGCCTGTTCTATGTACTAAGCTGTACTGTGTCACTACTACGTAACAACTTAACGTTTTTCTCTTGTATTTGTTCATGGGATGTGGGTGTCTCTGGTTAGACCAGCACTTATTGCCCATCTTTAAATATCCAGAGGGCAATCAAGTGGCAACCGCATTGTTGTGGGTCTGGAGTCACTTGTAGGACAGACCAGGTAAGGATGGCAGATTTTCTTTTGAAAAGAACATTAATGAACCAGATGGGTATCTCCTGTACAAGTATTCACTACACAATTCACAAGTCCATTTTAACACCGTTACCCAGTTGACGCGCTTTCAGACTTTTAGTAAAGGTCTGCTGCAAGAGTTTCTGAACTCACTGAGAAGCCGTCCTATACAATACTAGTGCAGTTAGGAATCTGGGTCTAATGTCTAATTCTGGTACTCTCCAGTTTAGACTATTGTACCTTTTGGTCTCCGCCCTCCGAAGATAATTGCTTCAATGGGAACCCCTTCAGGAGACTCCCAGTTTGGGTCAATGATTGGACACTGTCTGGCAGGAGTACAGAACCTGGAGTTGGGGTGTGCACATGGTTCTCCATCGCCAGGACTCCATATTTTGTTTTTCCAGGAAGTCACTGTGATGCCGGGGGGAAGAGTTTCATCAATTCCCTCCCAGTAAACACCCCCATCGCTGGTTTCTGCCACGTTGGTGAAGATGGTGTTCTTGCTGATGGTTTGCATTGCATTTGGATTTGTCTTGTTAGATGTCCCAGGAGCTACACCAAAGAAGCCATTTTCTGGGTTGATTGCTCTCAGTTTACCTGTGGGAGGGCCCAATAAATGAATCTATTAATAAACTCATCAGACTATCACCAAACAATACAAAGCAGATACTTCCTCAACTAATTATTTTATGACTGCCCTAGTGCATTGGAAGTGAACCGACCTTGCTCATCGAACTTCAGCCAGGCAATATCATCTCCCACACACTCGACTTTCCAACCGGGTAATGTCGGATTCATCATGGCCAAGTTTGTTTTTCCACAAGCACTTGGGAACGCAGCAGCAATGTACTTCTTCTGGCCTTTGGGGTTGGTTACTCCTGCGATCTGGGGAGGGAGAGGAGCTGATGAGAATTTTTCAGAAATATTCTCTCATGAAGTGCGGGTCTCGCTGGCAAAGCCATGGTTTCGTGCTCAGTTGTCATAAATGATTGGCTTGCCACAGCATTGCTATGGAATCTGTTATGGACTGGGCTAGACCCCCTCAAAATATTTTAAGAAGCAAGCCCAGACCCTAACTTGTTCTCATTTTAAAGGCAGATGTGAATTGGGCGATGCAACTGGTCAACCCACTCGGCTTTAAGCAAAACAAAATTTATTTAAGCACTACAGTTGAAGCGTGAACTAAAGAAACCAGACTTTACAGTAACCTAGCTATTGTAAAACCTCACCAAGTTGATACAGCAACTTAACTAATTAGCTGTTCCAATACAGTAACATCCCATAAAACACACGCCTTGGCAAAATGTTAAATTCAAACACAGACTCTTACAGGCAGGAGGGAACAACACCAAGAGAGAGATTTCAGAGAAAGTCAAAGAAATCCTTCACTGAAGCGTGCAACACTTCTGGTTCTCAAAACATCTTGTGACTGCTAAAGATAAAAAAAACTAGAAAAACACCTAAACTGGGAGACCTGGCTACTCCACTTTCATTGTTAAACTGTTACTCCCTAGACTCTTCAGGACCTCTGGCTTTACAACCTCTCTTCAAAAAAAAACCCAGGACAAGATCGTTGTTTTAAAGTGACAGCATCATCACAGATCTCCCCCTTAAAAATGAACCTGAGCTTTTTAACTTCTCTTTCTCCCTCATGGATTTCCATTTTACCCTGTGGTAAGGTATCTTTATTATCTTCAATGAGATCTACTTTTACCTTACCACCCGAGGATTTCTATTTTTCCTAATTTCTAACTCCCACAGATTGAAAATGATGTTAGAAGCCAAACTTTGATTTATGAACCAACTCATGATCAGCCATTTCAGCTGTTCATCTTGCAGCTTTATCTTTCTGTTCTTCCACTTGAGATCTCACTTCTTCAGGAAGTGAATTTTTGAACTCCTCCAAAATAAACATCTTTCTAAGAGCATCATATGTTTGATCTATTTTTAATGCCCTTAACCCCCTATCAAAATTACTTTGTTTGATCCTTTTAAAGTCAATGTTCATTTGACAAGAGTCCCTCCTGAGATTCCCGAAGTGTTGTCTGTAGGCTTCTGGCACCAGCTCATGCGCACTTAAGAGGGCTTTCCTCACCTCCTCATACTCCCCAAATACCTCCTCTGATTGTGATCCAAATACCTCACTAGCTCTGCCTAAAAATTTGTTTGGATCAACAACACCCACAGGGTCACTGGCCACTTCATTTGTTTAGCCACTTTCTCAAATGAGATGAAAAAGGCTTCTATATCTTTCTCAACAAATGTAGGCAATGCTTGGATATATTTAAACAGGTCCCCACCAGGCCTTTGGCTACGATGGGTTTGCTGATTCTCACTACCCTCCTCATTAAGCCGACCTTTTACCTTCACCTCCATCCTTTTGAGTTGACTTTCCTGTCTAATTGCCAACTTCTGAAATTCAAACTCTTTCTGCTTTTCTTCTCTCTCTTTCTACCTTTCTTCTTCTAGGCCCTTCCTCTCCTTTTCTCTTTCCTCTGCTTTTAACTGTAAATCAAACTGTTTCAGTTCCTTTTCTTGTTCAAGCTGCTTCATCTGAAATTGAATTCTAACCATTTCCAAAGATTCTGATGGCATTTCCAACAAATTTAAATGCTGGACTATTGTTGTAATTACCTCTCCTTTTCTCACAGACAAAGGCGACTGCAACTCCAGTTTGTCTGCCAGTTCCAACAGCCTTCGCTTGCTCGCTTTTTGTAAAGACCTCAAAGTCACTTCTTCCACCCCCCAAAAACTCTTAGTGACTGAAAGAGCCATTATTACGCCATGCAGGCCCTGTTTAAACCAACCAAATTCAACACATGAAAAAAAAAGACACTATCACCAGTCACTTGCCGCCTTTGAGTCCAACAACGCGTAACCCAAATTGGAATTATAGAATTATATCCCGGCAAGAGCCCCCAGTCTGTTATGGACCAGGTCAGATCCCCCTCAAAATATTTTAAGGAGGAAGCCTGGACCCTAACATTTTCTTATTTTAAAGGCAGGTGAGAAGTGGGTGTTCCAGTTGTGATGCAACTGGTCAAACCACTCAGCTTTAAGCCAAACAAAATTTATTTAAACACTACAGTTGAAACATGAACAAAAGAAAATGGACTTTATAGTAACTTAACTATTGGAGAACCTAACCAACCCGATACAGCAATTTAACTAATTAATTATTTAACTAATTCCAATATAGTAACATCCCATAAACACGCCCCTTGGCAAAAAGGTAAACTCAAACACAGATTCTTACAGGCAGGAGGGAACAACACCCAAAGAGAGCTTTCAGAGAAATTCAAAGCAATCCTTTACTGAAGCTTGCAATACTCTTGGTTCTCAAAACATCTTTTGACTGCTAAAGCTTAAAAAAAACTAGAAAAAACCTGAACTGGGAAAACTGGCCACTCCCTTTCCATAATTTCAGAAGAAGGGTCTAGGCCCGAAACGTCAGCCTTCCTGCTCCTCTGATGCTGCTTGGCCTGCTGTGTTCATCCAGCTCTACACATTGTTATCTCAGACTCCCCTTCCATTGTTAGTTTTAAACTGCTTCAGCTTTCTAGCTCCCTAGACTCTTCAGTACCTCTGCATTTACAAACTCTCTTTCAAACAAAACTCAAGACAAAATAACCTTTTTAAAGTGACAGCATCGTCATGTACGAAAGCTTAGCCCAATCAGGTCAAGATGGCAGATTTCCTTCCCTGAAGGCCATTTTTAAATCAACTGGATTTTTTTTGCAAGAAGTGATGGTTGCTTCATGGTCACCCTTATTGAGACTAGCTTTATATTCCAGATTTAATGAATCAAATTCAAATCCTATCCATCCTGGGATTAGCCTGTGTCAATGCATTATTAATTCAGTGAAAGTACCACCATGAGGCCAACTCCCTAAAGTCACCAATGGGCATTTGACCTAAACTCTAGAAATTCATAAACTCACTGTGAGACTGAGAAATATGACACATTTCTGAGCGTGTGAGATGAAGGTTTTGTTTTGGTATAACATCTTTCATCACCTCTCGAAGGCCCAAAGCACGATATAGCAAAAGATGTACTTTTGAAGTGGATTCACTGTTGTAGTGTTGGAAACATGGCAGCCCATATATGCACAGCAAGATCCCCCAAATATGAATACAAAAGTAAATACTGCAATGTTGTAAATCTGAAATCAAAACAAAAATGCTGGAAACACTCAGCAGGACGGGCAATGTGTGGAGAGAATCACAGGTAAATTTCCAGAGCAATGACTTTTCATTAGAATTGAAGATGGGTAATGTGTAAGTGTCTTCCCCGCTTTCTCCCTTCGGATCCTGAAGGTCTCGTTTCCTCATGACAGACTCATCCAACCATCAGACACCTTGAACACCTCCTCACTTTCTTCTAGTACTCTCTCAGTGAGAGTACAGCAGCTGCAATGACAGTTTTTTAGCCTCTTCTCTTCTCAGTGTCCAAGGCCTCAAACATTCTTTCCAGTTTAGTCTACATTATTCACTACTCACGACATGGTCTCCTCTACACTGGGGTGAACAAACACAGTCTGAGTATCACTTTGTGAAATGCCTCTGCCCTGTCTCAAACATGACCCTCAGTTTCTGCTTTGTTGTTATTTTAATTCTCGTCTTTGTTCCCGCTCTGACCTTTTTGTCCATGGCCTGCTAAAATGCTCCAGTGAAACCTAACATAAGGAATGGCATCTTGACTTCTGATTCAACACTCCAGGTGCCTGACGGGGGAAGCAGTGGTATTCCGGCTGTGGTGGCATGAGGCGACACAGGATGCCTGAGTGTTCGCAGACTGAGGGATAGACTTTGTGGATAAAAGCCGAAAGAACTGCAGATGTTGTAAATCAGGAACAAAAACAGAAATTGCAGGAAAAGCTCAGCAGGTCTGGCAGCATCTGTGGAGAGAAATCAGAGTTAATGTTTCAGGTCCAGTGACCCATCCTCAAAGCTGCAGGAGCTCTGAGGGTTACTGGACTGGAAATGTTAATTCTGATTTCTCTCCACAGATGCTGCCAGACCTGTTGAGTTTTACCAGCAATTTGTGTGTGTGATGGAGGTTGTGCCTTTGTTTTTCTGGCGGTAAGGACTCCTGGCAGAGGTGAGGGAATGATCTGAATGACTGTTTCATTTATTTCTGCCCCTATTTTTTAATGCTGTCTTTTGTATCTAAGATGGCACCAAAGAATGGTGACTTTGTACACTTATCACTGTCCTCCTGTATTCCTGTCCTCAAGTACATGTGACAATAAAATCCAATTCTAAGTCTAACTCCAATAGAGCCTCTGGACTCCACATCAAGTTCAACAATTCTGCCTCCAGTTTATTTGATCAGTTTCTCTTCCCCTTTGTTTTGCTGGGTTGGTCTTCATCCTGGTTTCTCTTTGTCCCTCATGTTGTATTCAGATCATCATATCCCTACAATGTGGAAGTAGGGGGAAATAACCGCACAGAGGCCGGTATCCTATCACCAAGCCACCCTTTATTTACACACGCATGGTGCATGGACTCTGACCAGCCAGCTCAGAGCCAGTTCCTAGAGTGAGGAAAGTCTCTGAATCTCCTGTTTATATCTGTCAGCCAGGGCTCCCTGATTTAGCCCAGGTTAACAACCCCAATCAAGGGTCTTATGGTCAATGAGAATCCACCTGGCCCTCATTCCAACCTTTACATAGGACATTCAGCTCTTTGAGTCCACATCGACCTTCTGAAGAGAATCCCAGCCAGACCCACCCTCTACCTTATCCCTGTAATGTTGCATTGCCATGGCTAATCCATCTTACCCATACATCACTGAACACTATGGGACAATTTAGCACGGCCAGTCCACTGAACCTGCACACCTCTGGACTCTGGGAGGAAACCAGAGCACCCAGAGGAAACCCATGCAGAGATGGGGAGAACATGCAAACTCCATACAAACAGTTGCCCGAGGCTGGAATCGAGCCTTGATGGTATGAGGCATGCGCTGGCAAGGATAAGCTGGCTAAGGATACTTAAGATTTTGATGATGGATTGGCAATGGCAGACATTTCAAGAACACATGGATGAACTTCAACATTCTTGCCTGGCATAACAGTAAAACAGGAAAGGTGGCTCAACCATGGCTAACAAGGGAAATCTGGATAGTGTTAAAGCCAAAGAGGAGGCATATAAATTGGCCAGAAAAAGCAACTAAACTGAAGGCTGGAGAAATTAAAGATTCAGGAGAGGAGCACAAAGGGTTTAATTCAGAAGGAGAAAATAGAGGGCAAGAGTAAGCTGGTGGAAAAAAGGGCCTGTTAATTAAGGGAGTGGCCCTAGAAATAGCAGATGCATTGATTAACCTTTTTACAGCAATCTATGGACCATGGAAGTGTCCCAATGAACTGAAAGGTAGCTAATGTAATCCTACCCTTTAAAAAAGGGAGGAGAGAGAAAATAGGGAATTACAGGCTGGTTAGCCTGACATTGGAGGTGGGGAAAATGCTGGAGTCAATTATGAAGGATGTAATAACTGAGAATTTGGAAAGCAATGACAGAATCAGTCCTAGTCATTGTGGATTCACTAAAGTGCAATTATGCTTGGCAAATCTTCTGGAATTTTTTAAGGATGTGACCAGTAGAATGGACAAGGGTGAATCAGTAGATGTTTTGTATCTGGACTTTCAAAAGTCTTTTGACAAAGTCCCACACAAAAGACTAGTAAGGAAAATTAAAGCTCATGGTATCAGAGATGATGTATTGATATGGATAGAGGACTAGTTGGTAGACAGGAAGCAGAGAGTTGCAATGAACAGGTCCTTTTTAGTGGCAGGCAGTGACCCTAGGGTACCGCAGGGTTCAGTGTTGGGACCCCAGCTGTTCGTACACATTAACAATTTGGATGAAGGAATTGAAAGCAATATCTCCAAATTGGCAGATGACACTAAGCTGGGTGGCAGTGTGTGCTGTGAGGAGGGTGCTAAGAGGCTGCAGCGTGACTTGGACATGCTGGCTGAGTTGGCAAATACTTGGCAAATGCAATATAATGTGCATAAATCTGATATTATACAGTTTGGGCGCAAAAACAGGAAGACACATTATTATCTGAATAGTGGCAGTTTAGGGAAAGGTGCGATACAACAAGACCTGGGTGTCATGATAGAACAGTCGCTGGAGGTTGGCATGTAGGTACAGTAGGCATTGAGGAAAGCTAAAGGCATGCTGGCCTTCATAGAGAGAGGATTTGAGTACAGGAGTAGGGATGTCTTGCTGTAGTTATACAGGGCCTTGGTGAGGCCACACCTTGACTATTGAGCGCAGTTTTGGTCTCCTAGTCTGAGGAAGTTCATTCTTGCTATTGAGGGAGTCCAATTAAGATATGAAGAAAGACTGGATTGACTCATCTTGTATTCACCGGAATTGAGAAGAATGGGGCGGGGGGGCAAATCTCATAGAAACATATAAAATCGTGATGGGACTGGACAGGCTAGACGTTGGAAGAATGTTCCCGATGTTGGGGAAATCCAGAACTCAGGGTCACAGTCAAAAAATAAGGGGTAAACCATTCAGGACTGAGATGAGGAAGAATTTCTTCACTAAGAGTTGTGAAGCTATGGAATTCTCTCCCACAGGAAGCTGTTGGGGCCAGTTCATTAGGTATATTCAAGAGGGAGATGGGTGTGGCCCTGGTGGCTAAGGGGATCATGGGGTATGGGGAGAGGGTAGGAATGGGGTACTGAGAATGCATGACCAGCCATGATCATATTGAATAGTGGTGCAGGCTCGAAGGGCTGAATGGCCTACTCTTATTTTCTACATTTCTCTGTTTCTAACCATGGTGCTGTGAGGCAGCAGTGTTATCCACTGAGCCACTGTGTCACAGTTGGGACAGTTGGTGTCTCATTTGACTCAAACTTTTTTTTTCCTGCTTTCGCCATTGCCACTCCTGTTGGCTGTGGCATCATCAAATATTTTGTTATTTGATCTTCCTGGGTCTCCACCCCATCACAGAGTTTCTCCTGTGTTCATCCTACCACCACCAAACACCCCTTCCCCTTTCCCAATGCCTTCAAAACTCCCACACTTTGCTTTCTCTTCAATTCTGATGAAATCTCAAACATTAACTTCTGTTTTTCTTCACATATTCGGCCTAACCTATTGTGTTTGTCCACCTTGTTCTCATTTTAACCCAGGAACAGTAATGTGATACAGCCAACTCATTATTTGTAGTGACATTGGCCTGAACCAGAATACCAGGGAAGAAACTTCAAAATAGTGGTGTGGGACTTTTTAATAGCCACATGAGAGAGCAGATGGGTCTTCAATTTAAAATCTCATCCTGAAGGCACCAACCCCAGTGATGTTATGTTCTTTTAGTGCTGCACTGGATTGTTCCCAAAATAAAGGATAAAGTTCCCAACTTTCTTCAGTGTGACTTAGATTTGCGACCTCTAATTCAGACAGCAGAGAGCTAACGATGGTTGCTCCTTCAAGCCCAGTTTTAAATATGAAATTCACACTATTTCAGTTTGTTTTTGTCACAGGGAAGTGGTCATTACTGAAAAGCCACATATCAAGGAGAGGGTTAACTCCTCTGTGTGCTTACCAGCATATGTTCAGCAAGCCAGCCCTCTTCTTCAGCAATCCTGGAGGCAATACGCAGAGCGAAGCACTTCTTTCCCAGCAGTGAGTTACCGCCATAACCACTCCCGAATGAAATAATCTCCCTGCGCTGAGGGATGTGGGCGACCAGTGTCAGTTCAGGATTGCAGGCCCAGTTATTGACCAGTGGTTCTAAATACAGAGACAGATTGTCACCCAAAGGCTCAATGCAAAACTATTGGATTGCAGAATAAAACTCTTCTCTCCTTCCCTCTCCTGCTCCCAGATAGTGACAACTAATCTAAAGATGCTGAAACCAAACTCACTCTTTAGTGGTAAAGGGCATCCAACTGAATGAAGGCATTTGACAAACTGGCCATTGCACAGGGTCTCCAGTACAGCCGATCCCATGCGAGTCATGATCCTCATGCTTGCCACAACGTAAGGTGAATCTGTCAACTGGATCCCAATCTTGGACAAAGGTGAACCCACAGGTCCCATGCTGAATGGAATCAGGTACATTGTACGGCCTAGAGATTAACAGCAAGAGTATTAGAAGAGTATTAATCTTGAGAATATTCTGGGATAGAATTTGCTTGATGTTCAAATCTTGATGAATTCAACGAGCTCAGGTGTAGTGACAATCACTGCTGCCGGTGTCAGCATTCACACAATTACAGGGGAAATAACAAATAGCAATGCAAGAACAGATTAGGAAATTGCAAGGGTGGAGTTTAGAATCTCTATCTGTAAACCAAACACCAAACTCACTCGCAACTATCATTTATGCAGCATGTACTAAGAGACACTGAGGGGTGAGTGGGGGATAAAAGTTCCTGTCAGTTTGGCTGCCTTTCTGGCTGGTCTCATGTTGACCATGTAACCTCTGTCAATTTCCATAAAAACTATGCGGTTCACTAATGTCCTTTGGGGAAGGAAGCCTGCCAACTTGGCCTGTGAAAGTAGAGTTGACTTTGAACTGCCCCTTGAACGTTTAGGAATTGAGAAAGGATGCTAGTCTAGGCAGTTCCACTCACATCCCATGAATAAATATCTGTTTGAAAATCTCCAGCGTCTGCATCATCTGATCCAGTTGCCGTCTTTTGTTTGCTGTCACTGCACTGCTATAGTTAGGACGGCTGACTGATACGGTTGGGTATCAGTCTTTTGTTAAAAGTTGTCATAGCTAGTAGCAAAAGATCCGAACCCTCGTGTGTAGTTACTGGTGTGTCAGGTATGGTGCAGACTGACAAGGAGCTGACAGGAATGGGTGAATAGCTTCAGTGTCCACACTGAGGATTCATTATCTGACAATGTCACTGCACCATCATTGAGTCCTAACTGATCATTTAGTGTGCGGAAAGAATAATTAAGAAATATCCCAGACTGAATTAATGTCTGTACCTTTCATACATTCTGGAAAACGTAAAGTGAATGCCTTTTCAAACTCCTTCTCTGACAGCCAGCGCCCGAGCTGGCTGACCCCACTCTTTGGTATGGGAATGGTATCTCTTTGTTCAGGGGTCACAATTACGGTTTTACTCTCCACACGAGCAACGTCTCTGGGGTCTGTGCGAGCCAACCAGCTGGAAATGGAAAAAAAAAACAAGTTCAGCTACAAGATTCTTGCACTCAAGCAAATCAACCTTATCACAATTCAATAACACATCACTGCAATGTGTGCTAAATTGCGATGAAAGGCTGAAGCTTAAAAAAGCTATTTCTTGTGTTCACTCTGTCAATGCTCTGAAAGTCCTGAAAGAACACTAGCTTTTCGCCGTATTTTGGTACACGTGACAATAAATCAATCTGTAAGAAACCCTGCTTTCAGATTAGACTGTGTGTGTGGTAGGGCCAATGAACTTTTTTTCTGGCTTTGCCTCTTCCACATGTTGGGAAATGTGGCAAGATGAGTAGCTGCTGGAAAGGCAGCCTGCTCCAGTGAAGATCAAATTTTGCTTCCCATCAATCAGTTTTCATTACTTTTAACTCTAAGTCAGGGTTTGCAGACTATGAACAGGTAGCAAACAAATTGACTGTATCTCATCCAGGCATTACGAACAGCCATTAGTGAATGGAAGTGCCATACTGGTAGAACAGTAATACTACTCTGAACCTGGCCCTCACGCATGTTGGTGGGAGTTTGTGGAGATTCATTACTCTTTATGTAACCAAGTTATGCCTGATGTGGGAATATTTGTTACTGATGCAAAAACAAATGTCAAAAGTGGAAAATTGTATACCTAAAATTGAGAAGCACAATAAAATTTCACTTAAATATATAGACTTGGAGAGATAAAGCTGCTCACCAGTTCTGATACTTGGGTAAGCGTTTGATTATCCCTTGCTCTTCCATCAGGCACAGAAGCTGCCTGTTCTCTTCTTCACTCCCATCACAGATGTGGATCTTGTCTGGTTGACATAACTTTGCACTTTGTTCAACAAAGTCTCTCACTGCAGGGCTCAAGGCATTCAGATCTCCCTGAACCACATTCAGAGGGTGTTGGGGAAGGCACTGGAGTTGAGGGGACATCTCTTCTCCCAGAAATACATTAGTAACAGGCTGTAAAACAATCATAACATCACTGCTAGGTGTACTCAGTGTGAACTTATGCCTTGTCACTGATCAGCCCACTGAGTGGGAATTTCATTTCCAGTGATCAGCCTGCTTATACTTTCTGGGGTGTGATATTGTGATACTTTGTATACATTATATTTGTGCAATATGTACAAAAACTCAATTTCATTCAGTGAGTCATTCAAATGCAAAATAAGGTTCTGCACATTCTGTTTTTGAAAAATTGCAATGGATTCTTGAATACTGAGTGAAAGAACAACAGCACAGCCACTTCCACAACTTGCTCATCATTACTGACCTTTCTTATTTCGGCTTTTGTGATCTGTGTGTTCATTTAGTATCTATTAGTGTATTCAATCCAGTTTATTTCATTGTCCAGGGGCATATCATTTTTGTGGTGTGACGGATCCACACCAGAGCTCATCCCAGTGAAAGATACTTTTGGTATACTTAAGATCGAGTTGCTGTCAAATATTAGGTCAGGATCTACAGTACCACCTTGATCTGATCTGCTGGAGACTAACCACCAGTGGTCTACTGAGAAGATGCTCTTGTCTTAAACAAAGTGCAGTTTATTGCATTAAAGCAACAAGGAAAACATCACATTGGGAAGGTAAACATGGATTAATAGTCAACATGGATTCGTCAAGGGTAGGTCGTGTCTCGCAAACCTCATTGAGTTTTTTGAGAGGGTGACCAAGCACTTGGATGAGGGTAGGGCAGTTGACGTGGTGTACATGGACTTCAGTAAAGCCTTTGATGAGGTTCCACATGGTAGGCTATTGGAGAAAATGCGGAGGCATGGGATTGAGGGAGATTTAGCAGTTTGGATTAGAAACTGGCTTTCTGAAAGAAGCCAAAGAGTGGTGGTTGATGGAAAATATTCAGCCTGGAGTCCGGTTACTAATGGTGTGCCACAATGATCTGTTCTGGGACCACTGCTGTTTGTCATTTTTATAAACGACTTGGACGCAGATATAGGTGGATGGGTTAGTAAGTTTGCAGATGACACTAAAGTCGGTGGAGTGGTGAACAGTGTGGAAGAATGTTGCAGGTTGCAGGGAGACTTGGATAAACTGCAGAATTGGGCTGAAAGGTGGCAAATGGAATTCAATGCAGATAAATGTGAGGTGATGCACTTTGGGAAGAATAATAGGAAGGCAGAATACTGGGTCAATGAAAAGATTCTTGGTAGTGTGGATGTACAGAGGGATCTTGGTGTCCAGGTACATAGATCCCTGAAAGTTGCCACCCAGGTCGTGATGTCATGCTGCAACTGTACAAAACGCTAGTGCGGCCTCACTTTGAATATTGCGTACAGTTCTGGTCGCCCCATTACAGGAAGGATGTGGAAGCATTGGAAAAGGTGCAGAGGAGATTTACCAGGATGTTGCCTGGTCTGGAGTGAAGGTCTTATGAGGAAAGGCTGAGGGACTTGGGTCTGTTCTCATTGGAGAGAAGAAGGCTAAGAGGGGATTTAATAGAGACATATAAAATGATCAGAGGATTAGATAGGGTGGACAGTGAGAGTCTTTTTCCTAGGATGATGATGTCAGCTAGTACGAGGGGGCATAGCTGCAAATTGAGGGGTGATAGATTTAAGACAGATGTCAGCGGCAGGTTCTTTACTCAGAGAGTGGTAAGGGTGTGGAATGCCCTGCCTGCCAATGTAGTTAACTCAGCCACATTAGGGGCATTTAAACAGTCCTTGGACAAGCGTATGGATGATGATGGGATAGTGTAGGGGGATGGGCTTAGATTAGTTCACAGGTCGGCGCAACATCGAGGGCCGAAGGGCCTGTTCTGCGCTGTATTGTTCTATGTTCTATGTTCTAAATTCTAAATATTGTTACTGCAAATGAAGAGACCAGGATTATTTGTTATCATTCTCCTTTGAGATCCATAGCCATTCTCCCAGCCAACCCCTTTGGCGCACGGTGGCTCAGTGGTTAGCACTGCTGCCTCATAGTGCCAGGAACCTGGGTTCGATTCTGCCCTCACGCGACTGTGCAAACTCCATACAGACATTCTCCCCGTGTCTGTGTGGGTTTCCACTCCAGTTTCCTCCCACACTCCAAAGATGTGCAGGATAGGGTAGATTGCCCACAGTGTCCAGGGATGTGCAGTTTAGGGTGTGTTAGCTATGGGAAATATAGGGTTACAGGGACTGGGTGTATGGGGATGGGGATGGGTTTGATGTTCTTCAGAGGGTCGGTGTGGACTCAATGAGCTGAATGGCCTGCTCCCACACTGTAGGGATTCTATTATATCATATTGGGTGGAGTTTAATGCTTCCTCAGTTTTAACACATTCAGAACTAAATTACCAAATACCTTGTACAACAGTTGGATTTATATTCTTCAGCTACAATATGACTGTAATCATGTGGATATAAATCAACAACTTGCATCCAGATCTCTCTGCAGAATTCCTTGTGCATGAATCTTTATGTATAAGAAGTCAGGAAAGCTAATCTTTCTGATTAACAGCCAGTGATGAAAGGGAGAGGTACATTAAGACCTGGGAGTCCTTGTGCACCAGTCGCTGAAGGTAAGCATGCAGGTGCAGCAGGCAGTGAAGAAGGTCAACGGGATGTTGGCCTTCCTAGTGAGACGATTCGAGTACTGGAGCAGAGGATGTCTTGCTGCAACTGTGCAGGGCCTCGGTGAGGCCTCACCTGGAATACTGTGTACAATTTTGTTCAATTCATCTGAAGAAGGGTGCTCTGGCTATGGAGGCACTGCAGCAAAGATTTACCAGACTGATTCCTGAGATGTCAGGACTGATGCATGAAGAGAGATTGGATCAGTTAGGACTATATTCACTGAAGTTTAGAAGAATAAGGTGATGGCTATAGAAACTTATAACATTCTAACAGGATTAGTTGGGGTAAATGCAGGAGGGATGTTCCTGGTGACTGACCAGGGAGTCCAGAACCAGGGGTCACATTCTAAGGTTAAGGGATGGGCCTTTTAGGACTGAGATGAGGAGAAACTTCTTCACTCAGAGAGTGGTGAGCCCATGGAATTCTCTGCCACGGAAAGCGAATGAGGCCAAAACATTGAATGTTTTCAAAGAAGAGATGGAGACAGTATTTAAGGCTAAAGAGATCAAAGGCTATGGAAGAAAGTGGGCACAGGCTACTGAGTTGGATGATCAGCCATGACCATATTGAATGGCAGAGCAGGCTCAAAGGGTGGAATGGTTTTCTATTGTGTGTGTCCTGGCAGCAGCATTCCAAAGAAAGGTGCCAGTGCACTCCAAAGTGCAGCACTGAAGTGGAGAACCATATTGGAAGTGAGATGTGAGATGTGCTAAGGTGTGGACAGGGCAGTTGCTGCCAATGGAGTATTCCTTGAGATGTTGGTGTTCAAGGCTGGAGGAGCTGGAGTCACCAGGTCCTAGCTCAGACTTTCATGCTGAGAGAATTGTAACCATCTAGTTTCTATCTAATAGGTAGGAACATGGGAAACTGCATATCAAAGAGGTGGGATTAGGTAATAATGACATGTAAATACACGTAAATGGATGCAAATTGTCTTCTTGCTTCTCACTAGTGAGATTTCTGCTTGCTGTTCAACATTTGGTTGGAAAATGGGACGTTGTGCCCCAGAAGAATCTCATTTCTACTGATCTCACCCAACTTTCTTACCGATACCTACATCGTTCAGGGGCTGGGAAGATTCCATGCTACACGTCTAACAACGAGAATGTTCTCCTGATGTCCTGAGCACCATTTGCCAACATTGTTAAAGCAGATTATCCAGTCATTCTCACATTGTCATTTTTAGGAACAGTGTGAGCTATTCTGAGGTTATAAACATAATGTCAATAAATGTAAATCATCATTTAACTCCAGAAAAGGTCAACAGTAACTCCCGTCTGACTAACTCAACCCCATTGCTCTGTGATTACTCCTAAATGCTAAAGTATTAAATCACAGTTTCCTAATGTACACAATTCTGCGACACTCATTACATCACCATATGTCCTTGTAAGGAATGTGTAATAAAACAATGTCACTTCACCCCTGTGGCGTAATCATAGTGGGCATCTTAACAATCAGAGCAATTGTTAATGCAGTCATTACTCTGACAAAGAGAATGCTCAATGCATACTCACAGTCCTGACTAACCAGGGAATCTCTTCAGTTCTGCTGACACTCTATTGTCCTTAAGACAGTTCATGTTTTGTGTGGCATCTTTCAAAGTATGATTGAGTGTGGGTACTGACTTATTTTCCTGAGCACTTCCCCTTTCCTCTTTAATATCCTTCCACTGACAGTGACCTCCCAATCTTTCTCTAGCGTTCTGGCTGACTATTATCAACTGCAGTTAGCACTGTTGCCTCACAGTGCCAGGGACCTGGGTTTGATTCCGCTTGACTGTCTGTGTGGAGTTTGCACATTCTCCCTCTGTCTGCGTGGGTTTCTTCTGGGTGCTCCAGTTTCTTTTCCTCCCACAGTTCAAAGATGTGCAGGCTAGGTGGATTAGCCATGGGAAATGCAGGGTTAAAGGGATGGGGTGGGGGTGGGTGGGTTGCTCTTTAGAGGGTTGGTGTGGACTTGATGGGCCAAATGGCCTGTTTCAAGACTGTAAGGATTCTATGTATGCTTTGTCTTTTCAAGAACCTTGAACTTGCTTCCAAAACATTTCAATCTATAGTCGATAATTAACCTCGGACAAAATCACACTGTTTCACTAATAAAACACAACATCTGTTTAAAGCTGCATGCTAAATAGCTCTGTGCCATAAAATGCTCACAAGCTGGACTACGTAGGCAATTGATACTTTTTACACTAAATAATCTATAGGTAGCATTTAAAAATTATTGCATAATTTGCCACAACTATACATTTCTAAAGGCACAAAATCTCAAAGAAAACTGTGACTAACAAAGGAACTTAGGAAATGAAAAAGTCTATAAAGTGAGCAGTAAAAGTAAAAAACCGGAGTAATGGGGGCATTTTAGAAAATATCGAAGGGAGACCAAGAAACCAATAAGGGAGGGGAGAATGGAATATATAAGTAAACTGAAACATAATAATAGACAGTAAAAGCTTTTGTAAAGGTTAAGTATCAAAGAAACATTTGGTTAAGATAAATGTGGGTCCATTACAGGCAGAATCAGAAAAATAGAGAGAGGCAGAGAAACTAGTTGATTACTTTGTCTGTATTGTTTTCATTCAGGAAGGTACAAGAAACATACCAGAATTTAGGGATCCAAGTAACAAGGAAGAAAAAAAAATTCCAGGAATTATTATTAGTATGAAGATTGTGTTAAAGAAATTAATGAATTGAAATTTGGTAAGTCCCCAGCATTTGATATTCTTGCATCCTGGAATATTTGAAGAGGTGGATTTGGAGAAATGGATTGTTGATCATGTTCCAAAATGCTAGTTTCCAGAATGATTCCTACAGATTAGAAGATAGCAAATGCCAACCAACATTTCAGAAGAGAAAGAGAGCAAAAACAGGGAATTACAGGCCTGTTAATCTTACCTCAGTAGGAGCAAAACGCTAGAATCTATTATAAGGTGGGGTCAATAGATATTTGGATAACGACGATGAGTGAATGCAATCGCATTGATTTATGAAACAGCAATTGTGTTTGACGCACCTGTAGAAGTTTTTTTCAGGCTGTTACTAACAGAATCAATAAAGGGGTGTTGATCATCTCACATTGGCAGGCTGTGACTGTTAGGGTACCACGAGGATCAATATTTGCTCCCAACTGCTCACAATATATATCAATGACTTGGAGACTAAATGCAATATTTCCAAATTTGTAGCAGATACAAAGCTGTGCAGGAAAGTGTGTAGTGAGGAAGATGTAAAGTGGCTTCTGGAAGATTTGGACAGGCTTAATAAGTGGGCAGATAGAATATAATGTGTAAAATGTGAGGTTCCCCACTTTGGAAGGAGGAATAGTTGTGAATATTATTTCTTTAATGGTGAGGTGTTGGAAATTGTAGATGTACACACAGACCTAGGTGTCCTTGTCAAAATGTCACTGAAGGCAAACATGGAGGGGCAGCAAGCTACTAGAGATGCAAATCGAATGTATCACAAGAACACTTTGCAGACACTTTGCGCCAATTGTATAGAGGTTTGGTTAGACTACACCAAACGTTTTAGTGCCCTTATCTCAGGAAAGAATTATTGCCATAGAGGGAGCGCAACACTGGTTCCCCAGACTTGCTCCGAGTGGGACTGCCCTGTGAAGATAAACTGGGAGAACCAGTCTTGTATTGAAGAGAGACAATTTCAAGATAACGTGAATTCATTGTACAAATATGAAGAGATTGGAATGAATTTTATGGAGCTTTTATGATATTCTCAGAAGTGTGTACTTAGACTCTGTTTATGAAGTTATCTTCTTGCGTATAACAATTCAGAGCATTCTGAATCTTTGGAATTCCCCACAGGAGTGTGGAAGTTCAGAAGATCGATTATGGTTAAGGTAGAGATTGATAGAATTCACATCAGTATGGTGTACAGGGATAAAGGGATAATGTGGGAACAAAACATTGATATGGATGATCAGCCCCGATTGTGTTGAATGGTGGAGCAGGCTCAATGGGCTGTTGGCCTAGTCCTGCTCCTAGGGACCATTTGGTGTTCCTTGTGAATGGAGAAACTCACAAAACTGGAGATTTCTATCACCATTTCGCGTAGTCTCGCTTCGGTTGAAGTTGAATTTGGTTGTGAGTGTGTTATCTCTGGTGACAGCCTGTCTGAAATAAACCATATGTATTTCATGGAAAATGGAGACCAAACATGCTCCTTTGCCTCTCAGTCAGAAAATCATTGGTTCAAATGGCACTTCAAGGATTTTGAGATGTAATGCCAGCTAATACCAATGTGTGTACTAAAGGGAGTGCTGCATTGCTGGAAACGCTACTTTGTGGATAATTCTTTCAATCACAAGGCCCTGCTACTCTTTCAGATCAGATGAAGGATGCTGTGGCAACCATTTTGAAGAGGAGGTGTCTCCCGGCAACCACTTCATTTCCCAAGCAACATCATTAAGAATAGAGATTTAATCTCGTGCAGAAACAAATCAGAAATTGCTGGAATAAAAAACTCAGCAGGTGTGCCTGCATCTGTGGAGAGAAACCAGAGTTGACATATTGGGTCCAGTGACCTTTCTTCAGAACTGATTGTAACTCAGGAAAACATGGTACATATGCTAGAGAAGTGTTGGGGAAAGGGGTGGGGAGAAACGCTAGGTGGAAATGGAGCCCAGGGAGAGACAGAAAATCAGTTGGGCAGACAAAGGAGTTGGTAAAGGTCAGCCTGGGAGAATGAATAGCTGCTAATGGGGACTGTTAGTGGCTGACAATGGGCTATTTGTGGTAATAACCCATGTGATGGCAAGGCCTGGTGTGTGAGGGTTGGGGTAAGGACATGGGAGAAGGTGCTCAGGCCCTAAAATTATTGAACTTGATATTGAGTCTGGAGGGCTGCCGGGTTCCCAAGCAGAAAATGACGTGCTGTTCTTCCAGCTTGCTGGAGCACTGCAGCAAACCTGAGACAGAGATGTTGGACAGGTAACATGGTGGTGTGTTGAAGTGGCTGTAACAGGAAGCTCAGGGTCATTTTTGTGGTTAGAACGTAGGCGTTCTGCAAAGTAGTCACTCAGTCTGCACTTCATCTCCTCAATGAAGAGGAGACCACAATGTGAGCAGTGAATACGGTAGAGTAAATTGAGTAAAAGGCAAGAAAATTGTTGCTTCACCTGGAAGGTGTGTCTGGGACCTTGGATACTGAGAAGGGAGGTGTTACTCCTTCTGTGGTTGCAGGGGAAGGTACTGTGGGGGTGTGGGGGATGTTGCGAGTTGAGGAGAAGTGGAACAGGGTGTCCCAGAGGAACGGTCCTTGTGGAAGGCTGATAGGGGAAGGGAGGGGAATATGTGTCTGGTGGTGGTATCCCACTGGAGGTGGCAGAATTGGCAGCTAATGACCCCTTGGATGTGAATGCTGGTGGGATGATAGGTAAGGACAAGGGGACCCTATTGCTGTTGAGTGAGGGAAGAGAGGTGGTGAGGGCTGAAGTACAGAGATGGGCTGGACTCAAGGGCTCTATCAACAACGGTGCTGGGGAATCCTTGGGCATTTCGGAGACCCCCTTGTCGAAGTTGGCATCATTGGAACTGATGCAATGGAGATGGAGGTTCTGGACTGGATTCTTTACAGGATACAAGATGCAACAACTCAGATATACTTATGCCCCTCCAGAACTTTCCTCCCTATCCCTCTGACTCCGTCCCGTCTCCCAACCCCGCCTCCTGTTGAGTATTTACTGTCCCTTCTGACCTTTTGGTTTCTGACACTGAAAGTTATGTCCTCAACAAAAGTCTCAGTTTTATCCCTCTGGGTCCCCATCTTAATGAATTTCAGGTATGACATGACATTGAACTGTCCTTCCATTGCCTTCACCTCCATGCCCATTTCTTTGAGCAACAATCCTCATCCCATCTCACAGGCGCCTTCACCCACTTCCAACATTCTTCCTCCACCTGGAGACCCCTCCCTCTGGCTGTTTACCTGCACTCTGTTCACTGAGAGCTGTTGATGTGACATAGGTGGCCTTAATTTCTCTGCCCTCCACCCCCCCACCTGACCCCCTCTCCACTGCGTGACCCCCCCCCAATCCAACCCATCTCCTCTGAATTGACTGCACTTGTGCTCTCAGATCCAACCCCGACTTTGTAATTAAGCCTGCTGCTAGGGGTGATGGTGCTGGTATTGTCTGGTGGACTGACCTCTACATTACAGAGACTGAATTCCAGCTCTCAGATCCTTCCTCCTATCTCCCCTTGGACTATAACCCCACCATGGAACACAAAGCTACCATGTCAACTACGGTCACTAACCTCATTTCATCTGGTGATCTCCCTCCCACTGCCTCCAAGCTCTTGTCTCCCAGCCCTGCACAGCCGACTCCTGTCTCCTTCCCAAGATCCACAACAGGACTGCCTAGGCAGACCCATTGTTTCTGCCTGCCCCTGTCCCACAGAGCTCATCTCTTTGTACCTTGCCTCAATTTTTCTCCCCCTGTCCAGTCCCTTCGCATTTCCCCCCTCTTCCCTCCATAACAGTGATAGGGTTGCTCCTGTCCTCACCTACCGTCCCACCAGCATCCACATCCAGAGGATCATTAGCTATCATTTCTGAGACCTCCAGCAGGATGCCACCACCAGATACGTACTCATCTCCCCTCCCTTGTTTGCCTTCTGCAGGGATTGTTCCCTCTGGGACACCCTGGTCCTCTCTTCCTTCATTCCCAACACCCCACCACACAGTCCCATGGCACCTTCCCATGCGATCGCAGGAGGTGTAACATCTGCTCATTTACTTCCTCCCTCGTCAGTATCCAAAGCTCCAGACACACCTCCCAGGTGAAGCAGCACTTTACCAGTACTTCACTCAATCTAATCTATTGTATTCATTGCTCACACTGTGGTCGCCTCTACATTGGGGAAACAAAGTGCAGATTGGGTGACCACTTCGCAGAACACCTACATTCTGTTTACACAAATGACCTTGAGCTTCAACACATCACTCTGTTCCCTGGCCAACATCTCTGTCTCAGGCTTGCTGCAGTGAAGCTCAGTGCAAGCTAAAAGAACAGCACCTCATTTTCCACTTGAGATGTCAACAGCATTCTGGACTCAATATCAAGTTCAATAATTTCAGAGTCTGAGCACCTTCCCCCATGTCCTTGCCCAATCCCATTGGGCCTTGACATCACACGGGTTATTACCACAAACAACCCATTGTCAGCGACTAACAGTCCCCATTAGCAGCTATTCATTCTCCCAGGCTGACCTTTACCCAATACTTTGTCCATTCAATCGATTTTTTCTCTCTCTCTGGGGTCCATCTCCATCTATTATTTACTCCGTTTCCCTCCCTCACCCCTTCTCTCAAACATATATCATGTTTCACTAACTACGATCAATTCTGAAGAAGGGTCACTAGACCTGAAACGTTAACTCTGATTTCTCTTCACAGATGCTGCCAGACCTGCTGAGAATGTCCAGCAATTTCTGATTCTGTTTCTGATTTCCAACATCTGCAGTTCCTTGCTTTTTTGTTTGATATCGATGAGGTTTGGTGAACCTTGCTGTGCACAAATGTCAGCCACATTTGTCATAATAACTTAATTCTAAAAGTATTGTATTCGCTATGAAGTACTTTGGGATGTCCTGAGGATTGTAAAAGGTGCTACGTGTATGCATGTTGCTAATCAGAATATTCTCCCCTTCATAGCATCCTTAGGATTATGTAATTGACAAAATAAAGTGACCTTAGTGAAGGGCCAAGACCACAGTATAGCCCATCACCTGGAATGAAAAGAGTTGGCCAGAAAAAGGGCTAGCACAGTGGCTCAGTGGTTAGCACTGCTGCCTCACAGCGCCAGGGACCTGAGTTTGATTCCATCGTCAGGTAACTGTCTGTGTGGAGTTTGCACGTTCTCCCCATGTCTGTGTGGGTTTCCTCTAGGTGCTCCGGTTTCCTCCCACAGTCCAAGGATATGCAGGTTAGGAGGATTGGCCATGCAAAATTGCCTGTAGTGTTCAGGGATACCTAGATTAGGTGGGTTATAGGGAAATGGGTCTGGGTGGGATGCTCTGAGGATCAATGTGGACTTGTTGGGCTGAAGGGCATGTTTCCACACTGTAGGGATTCTAAGTCTAAGATACTAGAAATCTGAAAATGAGGAAAATCAACTGGGTCACATGGTTTTTCTTTTCTGGGACTATAAGCTGAAGTGGAAGTTCGACTGCTACAAGTGACGTACCAGGAGGATCTTGCAACTTGGAATTCTTCTGTTTAGCTATGAAGACAATGTGGCCTTTCAAAACAACAAGGTTTATACCGTAGCACTGAAAAACCTGAGTTAAGGAAATTTTGCCTGACCACAGCCTCTGACTGATTAAATTGCAATTTGTTACAAGGCTGTACATGTGAGGGCAGTGAGGGAAATCCATTACCTGCAAATGGAAAACATTTCTCTCTCTTCACTCCTCCCTCCCCTACCCGCTACCATGTGGAAAAGACAGGAAAGCTTAAAAGAAGGAATTCTAACAAGGAAAAGACCTACGTCCACTGGGCCAATTCAAATGAAGAACGACAATCACTTTACAGACAGCAGTATTTCATCATTGTCGAAAACCGACAGGAACCAAGAGAGCCAATTTAACCCACCCTTGAGATCTGGTCTTTCGATCTTCGGAATTGTGTTCACCTCGTCTATATTTTCTTTCCATATGTGTCAAACCATCTGTCTTTTGTCTGTCCTAATCATGAATGTGTGTGGACGCACTGGGTCTTTGCAAGGGGTATAGTTTATGTTGCATAGTAGTAGATTAGGAATACTTTCCTTTCTCTGCCACTTACCGTGTGTTACAATAAAGAGTTGAACATGTTTCAGGTATTGTTCCATTGTGTGTGATGGTCAGAGTAATGGCTAATCAAAGTCTATCACCAGGGGTCAAAATAATAGCACAAGAGGGTGTTAAAGGAACAGAAAATCTATTTAAGAACGAGGATAGTCAACATAAGTGTTCAGCATAACTGTGGCATGGACAGTTTGCCCGGAAACTGAGACTGAAGTGTTATTGTATTGAAAACGGAGTTCTAATGAAGAAGTGCAGACATCCTCACAGATCTGTGGATAAGAAATGGAAGGTTGATCATCGGATGGTGGTACCGCCCACATGTTGTAAGGGCAAACTGCAGGCAGTTCATGAAACTCCTACAGCAAGGCATGTTTAATGTAGAAAATGCAAGCATCAATAAATAGGCAGTCAACGTGGCCAGGATTTCATAACGACACAATGCAGTTCAGTTAAACATGTCATACATATCAGATGATCAAAAACTTCAACATGCAATCAGACCAACACCTTTGATACCTGAGTCAGTGTTTGAAGCATTCAGTCAAGGTTAGTAGATTGTGTGGGACTGTTAATGGAAACAAGAATAGGTCATCAGTTTATCCTTACAATCGTGAAGACGACAACCCAATTCCTACAAATAGACAATTACAGCTTTGTTCAAGGGGGATTCTGAGATAAAATGAAGGAGATTTTGTTTGATGCACAGGAGATATTGTGAGAAAGAAATCACCGTTTTGTTTGTAACAAAGGGATTAAAGTATTGAATCTGTAGTTCCAATGCAGAAGTGTGGAAAGCGTAATCCTGTCATAAAAAGAGATTGACAACAAAAAAGAACTGTTCAGTTAGAGAATATGAAGCAGCTGTTCAATGTCTTACAGTAGATTTGTCTACACCATCAGGTTTAATGATTGCTGTGCTCAGGAAGTAGTAATTTTGCCCAAAGTGCAGGAGAACAAGGAAACACAGGTAAACCCTGAAGGTAAATGAACACAATATCATAGAAGGAACAGCGTCCACAGTTGCAACATGACCAGAGCTCCCACACTGTGCTCTCGAAATGCTAACATCGCCCAGTGAGGGGGCAGACTAAGACCACAAGATTCAAGACTATAAGCCAAGTGTGGAAAGTGGAACTCATGTACATTTAGAGTATTTTTTTTAATTGGTGCAGACCCAATGGGCCAAAAGTCCTCTTCTGTACTACACAGGACCTCAGAACAGGAAGGGTCATTGGACCAGAAACGTTAACTCTGTTTTTCCCTTCACAGATGCTGCCAGACCTGCTGAGCTTGTTCAGCAACTTTGATTTTGTTCTTGATTAACATTTCAGAGGTCCGTTCAAAAGTCTGATAACTTTCATAAGCGGGGAAGAAGCTGATCTAGAATCTGTTTGTACGTGTATACAAATTTTCATATCTTCTGCCAGACGGAAGAAGGTGGAAGTGAGTATAACTGGGGTGGGAGGGGTCTTTGATTGTGTTGGTTGCTTTCCTGAGGCAGCAGGAAGTGGAGATGGAGTCAAGGAATGGGAGGCTAGTTTGTGTGATGGACTGGCCTGTGTTCATAACTCTCTGTAGTTTCTTGTGGTCTTGGGAGCAGCAGTTGCCATACCAAGATAACAAGCATGGGGCTGGATGAACACAGCAGGCCAAGCAGTTTCATAGGAGCAGGAAAGCTTGACGTTTCGGGCCTAGACCCTTCATCAGAAAATCAGTTGCCATACCAAGCTGTGATGCATCCAGATAGGTGCATCTATAAAAATTGGTAAGAGCCTTTGTGGACATGCTGAATTTCCTTCGCCTCCTGAGGAAGTAGAGGCTTTGTTGTGCTTTCATGACTGTCGTGTCAATGTGAGTGGACCAGGACAGATTGTTGATCATCATCACTCCCAGGAACATGACGTTCTGGACCTCTGAAGCAGGAATGCTGAAGTATTTATTTGAATTAGAACCACAGGAAGAATCCAATGTTTCTGTGGGAAAGGTCTGAATGTAAGAGCAATAAATGGAGCATTTTGAATGATCCATATGTGACAGAACAGGTCAGAATAAATCAAGTAAATTCTGCAACTAAAGGCCATTTCTTCAGAATTGAACCACTCAACTAAACAGATTGGTTAGTTCTTTCTCAATGTTTTTTCATCATGAGGCAACCCAGTGTAATTTTTCTACAGGACCATCAGCAAGAAAGGTGACCAGGGTTCAGCATTTGTTCCAAACTTTGAAGGACCTTGTGATACCATCTACTCTCCTACAGGCTTTAGCAATAACAAGTTGGCAGAGATTGCAGCCAATTCATCCTGTGTCTAGAAGTTGTCCAACCACCATCAGAAGCCAATAGTTGAACGTAGTCTTGATTTACCATGAAACTCCGGTCAGGTTAACAATATAATCCAGACTCTTAAACACATTCCTTATCTTTGAAGGATGAATGAAAGGCCAAGACTCTCAGGTCAATAGATGAACAGACTACAGAGTTTAAAGAAGGATAAAGGTACTGAGTAGACTATGAGTGTGGGATCTGAGAGGTTAACAAAATGTTAGGGAGGCAAACGCAGTCTCTCACAAACTGCAAGGGGTAAATGATGACATAAACCTTTCAAGATAACAAGGTGTAGAGCTGGATGAACACAGCAGGCCAAGCAGCAGCAGAGGAGCAGGAAAGCCTGACGTCAAGCTTTCCTGCTCCTATGATGCTGCTTGGCCTGCTGTGTTC
>JAHRHZ010000087.1:35843570-35865716 GCA_024137785.1 Ginglymostoma cirratum
CAGATGCGGCGGAGGCGAAGGAATTGGGAATAGGGGATGGCATTTTTGCAGGAGGGTGGGTGGGAGGAGGTGTATTCCAGGTAGCTGTGGGAGTCAGTGGGCTTGAAATGGACATCTGTCTCTAGGTGGTTGCCCGAGATGGAGACAGAGAGGTCCAGGAAGGAGAGAGAAGTGTTAGAGATGGTCCAGGTGAACTTCAGGTTGGGGTGGAAAGTGTTGGTGAATTGGATGAACTGTTCGAGCTCCTCGTGGGAGCACGAGGCGGCGCCGATGCAGTCATCAATGTAACGGAGGAAGAGGTGGGGTTTAGGGCCAGTGTAGGTACGGAAGAGGGATTGTTCCACATAACCTACGAAGAGGCAGGCATAGCTTGGACCCATGCGGGTACCCATGGCCACACCCTTTGTTTGTAGGAAGTGGGAGGAATTGAAAGAAAAGTTGTTGAGGGTGAGGACGAGTTCGGCTAGGCGGATGAGGGTGTCGGTGGAGGGGGATTGGTCCGTTCTGCGGGACAGGAAGAAGCGGAGGGCCTTTAGGCCATCAGCATGGGGAATACAGGTATATAGGGACTGGACGTCCATAGTAAAAATGAGGTGTTGGGGACCTGGGAATTGGAAGTTCTGGAGGAGGTGGAGGGCATGGGTGGTGTCACGGACGTAGGTAGGGAGTTCCTGGACCAAGGGGGTGAAAATGGAGTCTAGGTAGGTGGAGATGAGTTCGGTGGGGCAGGAGCAGGCGGAGACAATGGGTCAACCAGGGCATTCAGGTTTGTGGATTTTGGGGAGGAGATAGAAGCGGGCGGTGCGGGGTTGGGGAACGATGAGGTTGGAGGCGGTGGGTGGGAGGTCGCCTGAGGTGATGAGGTTGTGGATGGTTTGGGAGATGATGGTTTGGTGCTCGGGGGTGGGGTCATGATCCAGGGGGCGGTAGGAGGAGGTGTCAGAGAGTTGGCGCCTGGCCTCAGCAATGTAGAGGTCAGTGCGCCATACTACAGTGGCATTGTTACTGGATTATCAGCTTGGAGACCCTGTTAAAGTTATGGGGACATTTACCCAAACCCTGCCTTGGCAGATAGTGGAATTTGAATTCACTAAATATCTGCAATTATTCATCAATGTTCAGGAGTTAAAAAAAAAAGCCCATCTGGTTCACTAATGCTCTTTAGGGAAGGAAACTGTTGTCCTTTCCTGGTCTGATCTACACATGACTCCAGACCCGCAGCAATGTGGTTGGTACATAACTGCCCTCTGGGCTATTAGGCACGGGCAATAAATGCTGGCCTGGACAGTGACGCCCACACCCTGTGAAGGTTTTTTGTTTAGAAAACATCTTAACCACTCGAGTGAACCCAACTGTCCCACATTCTCAGACAGTACATTCCATTCCCTAGCCACGATCTTTGCACCAACGGGAACGATTACTCCTTATCTACTCTTTTCAAGCACCCCCTGGTTTTGAACACCTTGATCAAATCTCCTCCTAACCTCCTCTCCTGAAAGGAGACTTCCCATCAATCTAATTAAAGTTCATTGTCTTTTGAACCCTTCTCATGAGTCTTTTCTGCAACCGCTCTAATGTCTTTTTACACCCTTCCTAAAGTGCAGTGCCCAGGATTGGATATAGTGCTTCAGCCAAAACTGAAAGTAATTTTTTCTTATAGGGAATAATCCCCTTGGTTTTATACTCTATGCCCTTATTATTAAAACCCAGGATCCCACGTGTTTAATTCACTACCCTTTCCACATACCTTGTCTAACAGTTGTAGACATATACTCCTAGGTACCTCTGCTCCTGAAACCCCTTTCACAATTGTACTTTTCATTTTGTGTTCTCTCTCTGCATTCTTCCTCCCAAAATGCATCACTTCACTTCATTCCTTCCCAGCCTTGTCTATCCTCCTCAATTCACAACACTTCCAAGTTCTGTGCCATCTGACAATTTGGAAAATGTGTCCTGCACACAACGGTCTCAGTTATTAATAAGAGTTGAAGTAAGGGCGGTTGCGGGGGCAGGGGTGGGGGGGGAGTGGTGTAGGTGGGGGTAGTGGTTGTGGGGTATCCAGGTACTGACCCCTGAGGAAAGCTGCTATGATATTCCTGATCATGACTGATCACAGTGCTGTTTCCAGTCACTCACCGATTTTGTGTCCATGTTGGCAAGGTCATTTTATTCCCATGAGCTCCAACTCTGCTCACAAGCCTGCTGGGCGGCACATTATAAATAGCCTTTTGAGCATTCATGTACATCAGGTTAATAGCATTATAATCATCAATTGTCTCTGATACCTCATCAAAATACTCAAACAAGTCAGATCAACATAACTTTCCCTTAACAAACCTGTCCTAGCTTTCTAACTTTGGCCAAATGGCTGTTAATTCTTGGTTCTGAAGGTTTTTCTACCACTGATGTGAATGTGACTGGCCATCAAATCTAGGGTCATCCTTCACCCTTTATTGAATCTAAATGTAACAATTGCTTTTGCCAGGAACCCTGTCATCACCCTTGGAGGGCTAGAAAGTTATGACTAATGTGTCCGCAGTTTTGACTGAGATGTCACTGAGCATTCTCAACATTCCATCTGACCTTGTAAGCTTGTCAACTTTAACACAGACTACCTGCCCAATACATCCTCTTTATCAATGTTTAGCCCATCGAATGTTTTAGCTGTCTCCTCTCTCATTATGTCTGGGATAGCAAGCTCTTACTCGGCAAAGTCAAGTGCAAAATATTAATCGGGAACCTCAGCTATGTTCCCAATTGGCTCCATACCTTCTTCCATCATTCTTTTACTATTTTTATGCCTTTGGATTCCTTTTTATGTTGGCTTCTGGTCTTTTCTCTTTCTATCCCTTTCCTTCTCTTTTTGGTTTTCTTCACTTCTCCTCTGAACTTCAATTCAGCCTGATTATACTTTGTATTATCTGCCAATATCTGTTATATACATCCTTTCTCTGCTTCCTCACACTCCCCATTCCATTTTGTAGGGATGTTCTTAAACTATCTTCTCTTTCAAAACTGTCATTGTCCAAGTTAGTGTTGGTCCAATCACTCATTGGGGACAGGCCTACAGTTGGCCTGTCAAATGCCTGAGGGGAGCAGAAAGCACTGGGTGTTCCAAAACTGGAGTTCTGCAGGATTCCTGCCAGCTCACTGTCTGAGCTCTCCATTCACCTCACAAGATGCCACTCACATACTGAGTCCATGACCCTGACCTAGACCTTGTGCCATTCCCTCTGAGTCCAACTGATTTCTTACACTTCTTACTCTATTGCTATCTGTCTCTCCCAAGTCTCCATGTACCTTTCACATTTTAACCCCTGTTTCACACTCCCCTGTTGGTAGTTTAGTCTAAAAAGCAAATGAGAGAGCTTGCTGTGTCTGTGGGACAGAGTGAGTTCAAGTTATGCTTGTCTTTCTATGTGGCTGAGGCATGTACATAGCAAGCTTGAACCAAGTCTAAAGTAGTTTAAATCCAGCCCCTTAGCACTGATAGTCCTCAAGGAGACTGACCCCAGCTTTGTTCAGCACCAAACCCTCTAGCCAATACTGGTCCCATTTCCCTCCAATCCCAAAGTCCCAACAATCTAAGAACATTCCTCCTGGACTATACTTCCAATTACACACTGCTTGGTCCCTCTACGTCTTTTCCAATTTGAGCACGGTATCAGGGAATCTGAAGATCACTATCTCTGATGTCCTTATTGCTAGCTTCCTTACTAACTCCCAAAGCTCTGCCCACAGGGCATCCAAGTTGGACAAGCAAGATTATTGTGTTTGAAATTCATGCTGATCATGCATCATTACCAGATCAGCTGAGATCTTATTGAATGGCCAAGCAGGCTTGAGGGGCTGAATGACCTATTTCTGCTCTTTGTTGGTGTTGTATCAGTTTCCAGGTGATTTTCTATTCTCTTCTTTAGTAAGTGTTGCATTTTTTTCAAAATTATTGATGATAAACCAAACAGGATAATTCTCTGAACATATTCTATACACTCCTTAAATTTATAAACTTGCATCAGCTATACCCTATGAGGGAACTTAATCGTGGTCTCCCCCGTGATAAAGAAGGGTGTTAATCATTCAATTGAGGAATAATTTTTTTACAAGTTCTTTCAGAGACGTTGCCTCCTGCACTTTATCAGTTTCTCAGCAGCATTAGTCATTGTAAGGCATTGGATGGAGACCAAGAAAGAAGCTTTAATTCCCAGCTGGAGCCAGAGGTTTCCAGGCAAAAGCAGGAAAGGCAATGTGCCAGACAGCTCCCAACTCCCCTCAATACTGGCTGGGATCGTACAGGTGTCCCAATTCAACATGGCCCAAGGCAGCTTACAAAGCTGCAGCCCAGCCTTTCCACTACAGCAGTGCTCCAACAGCTACAGTGCTTTGTAGGCGATGACCCAGCATCTGATGCTGCACACTTTGTGGCTTCATGAGCGGGCGATCCTGCACCACAAATTTGTTAGAGTTCTTTGATGAAGTGACTAGAAAGGTTGATGAGGGCAGGGCAGTAGACGTAGTCTATATGGATTTCAGTAAGGCCTTTGATAAGGTTCCACATGGTAGGCTGCTCTGGAAGGTTAGGTCGCATGGAATCCAGGGAGACTTGGCAAATTGGATACACAATTGGCTTGATGGTAGGAAGCAGAGAGTAATAGTGGAAGGATGCTTGTCAGGCTGGAGGCCTGTGGCTAATGGTGTGCCTCGGGTCAGTGCTGGGCCCATTGCTGTTTGTTATGTGTCAATGATTTGTATGAGACTATACAAGGCATGATTAGTAAGTTTGCGTGTGACATTAAAATAGGCGGTATCGTGGAAAGTGAGGAAGGTTATCAGAAAGTGCAGCAGGATCTGGATCAGCTGGAGAAGTGGGCCGAGAAATGGCAACTGGAGTTTAACACAGATAACTGTGAGATGTTGCATTTTGGAAAGTCAAATCAAGGTAGGTGTTTCACGGTGAATGGTAGGGCCTTAAGGAGTGTAGTGGAACAGAAGGACCTCTGAATTCAGGTGCACAGTTCTCTGAAAGTGGAGTCACAGGTAGACAGGGCAGTGAAGGTGGTTTTTGGTACACTGGCCTTCATCAGATAGGGCATTGCATATAGAAGTTGGGAAGTTATGTTGCAGATCTACAAGATGTTAGTGAGGCCACACTTGGAATATTGTGTTCAGTCTTGGTCACGTTGCTATAGGTAGGCTGTTATTAAACTGTAAAAAGTGCAGAAGAAATTTACAAAGATGTTGCCTGGACTCAAGGAACTGAGTTAAAGGGAGAGAATGGACAAGTTGGATGTTTTTCTTTCGAGCATAGGAGACTGAGGGGAATCTTATGGAAGTGTATAAGATGATGAGAAGCATGGCTAGGGTGAATGCACTCAGTCTTTTTCCCGGGTTGGGGAATTAAGGAATAGACGGCATCAGCTTAAGGTAAGAGGGGAAAGAAATATATGGGAACCTGAGGGGCAACTTTTTTACGCAGAGGGTGATACGCATATGGAATAAGCTGTAGGCGGAAGCGATTGAGGCAAGTACATTAACAGCATTTAAAGGGCATTTGGATGATTACATAGATATGAAAGGTTTAGAAGGATATGGGCCAAGTCCAGGGAAATGAGGTTAGCGTGGATGGACATTTTGGTTGGCATGGCTGTCTCAGTGCTGCAGCAGCTATTCAGACAGATAGAGCCGTGAGCTTTTTATTTAATGTGTTCATTCACAGGATGAGGGCATCACTAGTTAGACCAGCATTTATTGCCCATCCCTAACTGCCCTGAAGGCAGTTAGGAGTCAACATCATCATTGGAGGGTCTGGAGTCACATGTAGGCCAGACCAGGTAAGGAGAGCAGTTTCCTTCCCTAAAGGACATTAGTGAACCAGATGGGTTTTTCCCAACAATGGTTTCATGGGCATCATTAGACTCTGAATTCCAGATTTTTATTGAATTCAAACTCCACGGTCTGCCATGGTGGGATTCGAACCCGAGTCACCACCTGGGTCTGTGGATTAGTGATAGTACCACTGGGCCATCACTTCACCACGAATGTTGCTTTGCAGGTACTTTCACTGCTGCCATGGCGGCTGCTAATCTCATTGCTCAAAGGGGCTTGCTGGCTGTCTGAGAATTCCCATCATTCCCATGCAGCTGATTTTCTAGGATTGCTGGGAGAGGCAGGGGTGGGGAGAACCTCAGAGGAATGAGAGTGGCTCCACAGTGCTGGGGTTAAGGACAAAACCTCAGGGTTAAAGAGGATCTTGGAGTGGGCATGGAAGAATAAGCAGCAACAACTTAGGTAGGAGAAAAAAAAAGCCTCTCCTGAGGGTATATGAGCAGCCAAGGGCTAACATTAAAAAGAAGAACCACTAACATAATAATCCATGGATTATCACCTGAACAAGTGAAAATTGGCGCAGGGTCAACAAGATCAGAGAGTTGAATGCTTGTCTGAAAGACTGGTGGGTGGAAATGGGTTTCAACTCATGGGGAACTGACAGCAGTACTGGGGAAAGGGAGAGTAGTACCAATGGCACAGTCTTTACCTGAACCATGCCGGGGCCAGTGTCCTGGTGAAACATTTATCAACAGCGACAGGGAAGATTTGAAATAATGGGGGCTTTTGAGGGAGGGGAGGTACATGTGAGTCAAAGGACAAGGCAATAAATTAGTAGTGATGTGGATAAGGATAACTATGGTGTGACAGGGAGGCCCAGAGTGTACAAACATAAGAGAATCAGCAAATGAGATCAACACAGGGAAAAATGGTAAAAAGTCAGGAAAAAAAGGCTATTTATCTGAATGATGCAAGCAGCATTTGTAACAAGTTGGACAAATGGTTTGTACAAACGTAGACCGATGAGAATGATATGATAGTCATTATAGGGACATGGCTGCAAAGTGACCAAGCCAAAACCTGAATATTCAAAAGGTATCTTATCTTTCAGATAGTTAGAAGAGAGGGAAAATGAGGTAAGGTAGCTCTGTTCATCAACAATGAAATCAACAGTGTGATGAGAAACTATCTTGGTTCTGGAGATAAAGTTGCAAAATCAGGTTTTAGTGGAGATAAGCATCAGCAAAGGAAGGAAAATCACAGGCAGGAATGGTTTGCAGCTCCATGAGAACAGGTACACTGCAGGACAGAGCCCAATCAAGAAGTGATTAGGACATTAGTTAGGACAGGGTGGTGCCACACTAGTTAGCACTGTTGCCTCAGAGCCCCAGGGACCCGGGTTCGATCTCACCCACAGGCGACTGTCTGCGTGGGTTTCCTCTGGGTGCTCCAGTTTCCTTCCACAGTCCAAAGATGTACAGGCTAGATGGATCGACCATGATAAATTGCCCACAGTGTTCAGGGATGTGGATTAGCCATGGGAGTTGCAGGATTACAGGGATAGGAGGATGGGTCTGGGTGGGATGCTCTTCAGAGAGTTGATATGGACTTAGTGGGCTGAATGGCCTGCTTCACACTGTAGGGATTCTATGATTCTAAGTGATGGGACGTCGACGAAAGATTCGGCAATAATCAGGAAGACTATAATCTGATTTGGGCAGGTTGAGTGAGTGGGCAGATGCAGAACATTGCAGATAAATATGAGATTATCCACCTGGGGAATAAAAACAGGAAGGTAGATTATTACCAGACTGGCTATAAATTGTGAGAGGGGATATGCAATAAGATGTGGGTGTCCTCACACACCAGTGACTGGAAGCTGGTAATGCAGTGAAGGCGGCAGCAAATGGTATATTGGCCTTCATAGCGAGATGATTAGAGTACCGGAGCAGGGATGTCTTCCTGTAATTATACAGGGCTTTGGTGAGATAACACCTGGCATATCATATCCTTATCAGAGGATGGATGTTCTTGTGATGGAGGCAGTCCAGCAAAGTCTTACCAGACTGATTCCTAGGATGGCAAGATTGGCATATGAAGAGATGTTGAATCCGTTAGGATTATATTCCCTGGAATTTAGAAGAATGAGGGGCGATCTCATAGAAACCTATAAAATTCTAACAGGACTAGACAGGGTGAATGCAGGAAGGATGTTCCCGATGACCTGGCCAGAGGTCACAGTATAAGTGCATGTGTAAAACTTTTAGGACTGAAGATGAGGAGAACTTTTTTCATCCACAAAATGGTGAGCCAACGGAATTCCCTGCCATAGAAAGCAGTCAAGGCCAAAACATTTTATGATTTCAAGAAGAAATGTGTTTCAAACAGCTTTTTTAAAATGCATTCTGGGATCAACCATGGGCTGTAGAGAGGTTTGACTATTGAGACAAGTATTTTCAAAGCAAAATTATATTTTATGACTTACCAACATAAGTTCGCGATTGCAGATTTGATAGGTGATGGGACTTGACACTGGTTAGCAGGGTTTTGGGTGAAGTGAAGTTGCGATAAAGCCACCAACTGTGACTCTAGCCATGAGAGCTTTGGAATAGCCAGGACTGAAACAACAAAGGTGAAAGTTTCAACAGCAGGTGTGCTGCAGCAGGGATAGAGATGCTGAAGCGCAGATGTGAAACTCATGTTAAATATTTATCTTTGTCTGTGAATCCGCACTCTATTTCCAACCATGTTTGTACATAACAAATACCCAGTTACCTGCTCTGCCCTGGAGATTCCTGGACAAGAGCCTCCTGTTATGAAATCTATCTAGGAAACATTGGAGTCAGCGGAGAAGAGTTGTACAAGATTATGAGGCGCTTGGATAGGGTAATAGAAAGCAGCTCTTCCCCTTCATCAAAGGGTCAGTGACAAGTGGGAATCATTTTAAGGTGAAAGGCAGGAGGTTTATAGGAACTGAAGGAGATATTTTTTCACCCAGAGGGTGGTGAGTGTCTGGAATGCACTGTCTGGGAGGGTAGCGGAGGTCAGAAACCTCACAACATTTAGAAAGTACTTAGATGAGCCCTTGAAGTGTCATAACGCTCATGGCTGTGGGCCAAGCGCTGGAAAGTGAGACAAGCGTAGACACTGTGTATTTTTAGTGGTAATGACTCGATGGGCTGAAGGGCCTCTTCTGCATTGTATGGTTCTGTGATCATTGAAATCACTTAAAGGAAGCAGCCTGACGTATTCAGAAGCTCAAGGTCCAGGCTGTACAGTCAATCACTTTGATAGTCACTGAGAGGGTAGGCATGCAAGGTGACTGTGGCAGTAAGCTGACTGGTTAGGCAGTAGGTAGTGTGCCAGCTAAATGGGTGAAATGTGAGGGTAGGGCAAAGTGGAGGGCCAGGGGAGGTAGGGAGTAGGGTCTGGGGCTTGGCCATTTGTTGGGGGCTGGGTGTCAGGTTCCATGTGGGGTGGGATCCAATGAGGATTGGCGTGGGGTGGGGTCTCACAAGAGATGGGGCTGTCAAGTCAGGGTGAGGGCAAGTAGTGAGGGGTAGGAAAGTGGTGTCCAGTGGTGGGTGGGGGTCAGGCTGGGGCTATTGGGTAATAGGAGGTTGGGAGTGGTGAGGGGAGGCTGTCAGGTTGATGGGGCAATCTCAGGGTCGAGATCATTGGCAGAGGGGAAACGGGGCAAAGTTGTGTCGGGGACTCAGTGGATTAGTGACTCAGGAGTCAGGGCAGGATTTAACCCTCCAGCCTTTCGCGAGTCGCTACTAATCTGAAGTGAATCAGAGCACTGTAGAATTTCCTACTTTCAGGGGTGTTTTTAGGGAAAGTGTTCCAGGCACAGGGATATGGCTAGTTAGAATCTTCAATCTCCTGGGAAATTTCCTACGGAGTTAGCTATGTCTGGGATGCCACAGGATCTACGTTACAGAAATGGTGACCTGGCAATCAGAATATCTGGGCCATTGATTTTATTGGATAGCACCAACCAAAGGTGCTACACTGCCACCACTGCCTGAACGATGTAATTACCCCATGATAAGCTGAAATGGGCCATTTCCATTCTGAATATGGACACTTCTCATGTATGAGTCTGCAGATAAAGTTACAGTTATACCCACCTAAACCTATGCTCTAGTTGTCTGCAATGGTTCAGGCTGTACATAACAGGTAGCTAGGGAAGTAAATTTAGGCCAAGCCAGGAAACCAGAGATTCTGAATTCGTTCTCTGCGCAAATATAAAACACATTTTTCTTAGCAAAAGACATGATCTAGCATCCTACTCTTCCATCCTCCTCGATGTTGCAAGTGCAGAATTTGTACCACAGCTTTTGGAATCCATTCATCACTGCTGTGATCCCCTGAGTACAATAAGGAAGCTGAAAATAGATAGAGAGAGAGAGGGAGGAGGAGATTTAATCAGTGCAGCAGATTGAAGGAAGCTCAAAAAGTTTATCCCTTGCCCTGCTTTGGACAAGTTACTTTTTGGGTTGATAGTTGCTGAAATAGGATCAATGCAGAGTGGATGGTAAGGGCCTGAGGGATTTTTATTAACTGTGGCCAACTTCCAATCAAGTCTGAATCACAGAATCCCTAAAATGGGGAAGCAGGCCATTTAGCCCATCAAGTCCACACTGACTGTCCTGGCACAGACACAGCACTCCTTCTGTGTCATAATCTTGTAGATATTTTCTAATTAAGCTGGCCAGGAACGCTATTCCACATCTCTGTGGCAGCTGGGCCTCGAACCTAGACCTGCTGGCTCAGAGGTAGGGACACTAACATTGCATTACAAGGGCTCCTGCCACAATCTTCTCTGATGATTGGGAATGTGGGTTTGCGTTTGAGTTCGGGAATTAATGGTTAATATTCGGGCTGCAGGATGGTCCCAGTGCTGAGAAACACTATGACACATTATCACAAGTAACAACGAAGGATCTAATGCTTGATGTCTTGATGATACAAGTCATTTTAAAAAATGGATTCAGGTTGGTGATCCCACCCAGACCAACCCCCACCCCCAACCTGTCCCTGTAACCCTGCATTTTCCAATGCACATCCCTAGACACTACGGGGCAATTTACTATGGCTAACCCATCTACCTTGCACAGTTTTGGACTGTGGGAGGAAACCGTAGCACCCGGAGGAAACCCACACAGACACAGGGAGAACATGCAAACTCCATACAGACAGTCACCTGAGGGTGGAATCAAACCCAGGTCCCTGGCGCTGTGAGGCAGCAGTGCTAACCACTAATATTTTTGCTAATACTTTATACATAATGCTCTCATATCAGACAGATTTAAAACACCATCGTCAATCCCCATAATCTCACCAACCTGAATCCATTTTTAAAATGACTTGTATCATCAAGACATCAAGCATTAGATCCTTCGTTGTTACTTGTGATAATGTGTCATAGTGTTTCTCAGCACTGGGACCATCCTGCAGCCTGAATATTAACCATTAATCCCCGAACTCAAACGCAAACCCACATTCCCAATCATCAGAGAAGATTGTGGCAGGAGCCCTTGTAATGCAATGTTAGTGTCCCTACCTCTGAGCCAGCAGGTCTAGGTTCAAGGTCCAGCTGCCACAGAGATGTAGAATAACATTCCTGACCAGCTTGATTAGAAAATATCTACAAGATTATAACTCAGGAAGAGGCCACCATTTGATGTGCTGTGTCTGTGCCAATTCGGCTTAGTTCCATTCTCCCACCTTTTCTGTGTAGCGCTGCAAAATTCCTCCTCAGATAACTATCCCATTTCCTTTTCAGAGTCATGACTCAATCTCCTAACTCTAATCGCTAACAAATAAAACATAAGCATTAACCCTCAACCTTAACCAGATGCTAAGCACTAGCCCAAAACTAATCCTAATGCCTATACAGTAACCTACAAATGTTCACCTCAACTTGGGCTGCAAGTCATTACCACCTCCTTACTGAAACACGAAAACTAATCCTAATCTCTAAAACAAGCTATTAATGCATAACCTCAAATACTAACTGTGACCTAAATCCTAAAGATTAAAGCTCAAACATTAACTTCAAAACGTAAACCTGAACATTAATTTCTAACCCGAGCTTTGAATCCTAACTTGTAATCTGACGGAGGTCCTCAGTACAACATTCGTTACAAAATTTTAAGCCTTTATTTAGGGGGTTACAGATGTTGTTCGCCTTAGGTTCTGTGTGTAAGCTCACAGGAAGAAGCATCAATAGAGGAGCCACACATCAGGAAATTCCTTTCATTTTCTTGCTAGTTCTTTGACTAGAGTCATAGAGATGTACAGCATGGCAACAGACCCTTTGGTTCAACTCATTCATGCTGACCAGATATCCTAAATTAATCTAGTCCCATTTGCCAGCATTTGGCCCATATTCCTCCAAACCCTTCCTATTCATGTACCCATCGAGATGCCTTTTAAATGTTGTAATTGTAGTAGCCCCCTACAACTTCCTCTGGCAGCTCATTCCATACAGGCACCACCTTCTGTGTGAAAAAAATTGCCCCTCAGGTCCCTTTTAAATCTTTCCCCTCTCACCTTAAACCTATGCCCTCTATGGACTCCACTATCCTGGAAAAAAGACCTTGGCTATTCACCCTATCTATACCCCTGATGACTTAATGAACTTCTATGAGGTCACCCTTCAGCCTGGGTTTATGAGTATGGTTCACCTTAAGTGCTGTGTGCATGCTCACAGGAGGAAGTCTCAATAGTGGAACAATGCATAGTGGAGCCATTCTAGTTCTTTGACCAGATAGAGTTATAGAGTTGTACAGGACGGACACAGACCCTTTGGTCTAACTCATTCTTGCCGACCAGATACCCTAAATTAATCTACTCTTCCCTCATCTGTCTATGGATTAGAGACACTTTCAGATCAAAGTCCTTCTCAGGTTTAGTTAATCCAGTTGTGTTCCAGTTACATTTCTGGCATCATCCTACTTTTAACAATCATTGCAAGTGTGTCTACAGAATTTAGCGAACAAAAATCTGAACCACAAACTGAAATGATAAATTCCTGATATTTACCTGGAAGCAAGTCTATGGGGGTCCCACAAAAACAAGTTGAATGTTACTTGATCTTATCCCACAGCAGGGGCTTCAGGTTTGGCCAAGGAACCATCTCACTCTAGGGTCCGCACAAACTCTGTTCGGTCACAGTTACACCCGCAACATCACAGTGAGGAATGCATGACAGCACAAAGCCCTGGAACAGTCACCTATCTTTAAAAAAACATAGCAACAAACTTATCACCTACTTCATTTTAGAGCTTCAATAGTTCATTTTCAGAGGATTTGGAGCAATTATATAAATTTAAACAGAATGGATACACTGTAAACAGGTTATCCAGCAGAAGACGTCTGAAATCCAACTGTGTGACATGCTAATGAGGCAGAGCACATCATCACAGGAAGTGATGTAATGCCACCTGATCTTGCTGTCTCTTGTGGCCATGTGGCAAGATGAAGTCACAATAAGTGATTTCTTCATTGATTTGATGATTACTTAATGTCAGCAGACCCTGTAAATATTCTTCAGCAGAACAGTAACACCACATTCTCAAGAGTTGGATCAGACTTGAAATGGTTCTCTCCACAGCTGACTTTCTCCAGTACTCTCTGTTTTTGTTCCAGTAATACTATGATCTGGTGTTAACATCCAATAAAAGCCTCCACTTTCTCCTCTTCAGCTAACTCTATCAGCATAATTTCTGAATAATTCCTCCTTCTCCCATTTCTAGCTTCAGCTGAGAGGCAAAAATCAAAATTGCTGGAGAAACTCAGCAGGTCTGGCAACATCTGCGGGGGAAAAAGCAGAGTTAATGTTTCGGGTCCAGTGACTCTCAATCAGAACTGATACCAGCTAGGAATATGGGATATTTAAGCTGAAGATTTAGGGGTGGGGGGGCAACAGATAATTTTTCCCCAACCAAGGATTCCCTGCCACCGTGGTTGACAGGCCCCACAGCCATGTCCAAACCATCTCCCGTACTTTTACCCTCACCCCTTCTCTCCCCTCCGCTAGAGACCCCTAGTCCTCACTTTCCATCCCACCAGTATCCACATCCAGAGGATCATTAGCCCCCATTTCTGACACCTCCAGTGGGATGCTGCCACCACCACATACATATTCCCCTGCCCTCCCTTATCAGTCTTCTGCAGGGACTCTTCCCTCTGGGACACCCTGGTCCATTCCTTCTCCACTCCAACACTTCCCCGCAGCCTAATGGCATCTTCCCACGCCATCACAAAAGGTGTAACACCTGCCAATTTACTTCCTCCCTCCTCACTATCTAAGTCCCCAGGCACACCTTCCAGGTGAAGCAGTGATTTACCTGTACATCACTTGATCTAGTCGACTGCATTTGCTGCTCACACTGTGGTACCTTCTACGTTGGGGAGGTAAAGCACAGACTGGGTAATTGCTTTGCAGAACCACCTACATTCTGTCTGCAGAAATAACACTGAGCTTCCAGTTGCCTGCAACTTCAACACAGCACCATGTTCCCTGGCCAACATCTCTGTCTTAGGCTTGCTGCAGTGATCCAGCAGAGCTCAACGCAAGCTGGAGAAACAGCGCCTCATTTTCTGCAGCCTTCAGAATTCCACATCGGATTCCATAACTTAGAGTCTGATTCCATCCTTCCATGTTTTTCACCCACACCCTTTTCCTGTCATGACATGGATTGCTTTTAGTATAGAAAACCCATTCTCACCTACTCTCAGCTCTCACTATCACTTATTCAGCTTCTCTTTTGTCCTAGACTACTATCAACAAACTCTCTGTTTACCTACCCTTTTCACATCTCTCTCTCCCTCTCTTTAAGCTCAACCTATTCACTCACCTCAGTCCCTTCTGCTCCCCTGACCTTGCAGTGTAGGGCAGTTGGGGCAAATCAAGCCATATCCCCATTCTGCAGCCACCAGTGTTCAGAGACTGAAACGGACCAGCAGCAGGACCAATCAGCGTGCGAGCTGCTGTAAAAAGGTAAGTCAGTAAATTAAGTATAGGATTAGGATAAGGTGTCAACGCATGGATTAATAGTCTGCTAGGTATGGAGAGTGGGTAGGTAGGGTATCATGTAAATAAAGTGGCAGCTAAGTGGTGGGGTGCTTAGGGGATATTGGGTTTAGTACCAGGAAATAGGATAGTGTTGGGTCTGGGGGGTGGGGAGAGGCAGGTGTCAGGCCTGTGAGAGGCATTGTCCAGTCCCTGGGGTGTTAGTTCAATCATTATCTGGGAGTTGCAGATGAAAACACGTCTTAACAAATCTGTTAAACAATTCACAGGAATAACAAACAGGATAGAGAAAGGGGAGCCAGTACATATTTGGATTTCCAAAAGGTGTTCAAGAAACTACCATACAAAGGTAGTATAGAAGCACGCATAGAGGATTGTTAATAGAAGTCAGAGGTAGGATAAGAGGGGCATTTTCAGGATGGCAACCTGTAACTATTGGAGTGCCACTGGGATCAATGCTGGGACTACAGTTATTTACAACTTATATTCATGACTTGGATGAGGAAAGTGTAGCCAAGTTTGGGGATGACACAAACAAGTGATAAGATTGAAAACTGCAGAAAGACACAGAAGAGAGTTGGTAATCCTGGTGCATAAATCACAAAGAAACCAGCATCCATATCCAGCAGGTAATAGAGAAGGGAAATGGACTGTTGGTCTTTATTTCAATGGAACATTAAAAACAAAGAAGAAGAGAGTAAGAACTGCAGATGCCAGAGTCAGAGTCAACACAGTGTGGAGCTGGAGGAACGTAGCAAGACAGGAAGCATCAGAGGAGCAGGAGAATCAACGTTTTGAGTCGGGACCCTTATTCAGAAGATTCCTGACCCTGTGCTGCCTGACCTGCTGTGTTCCTCCAGCTCCACATTGTGTAAACTTAAAACCTGGGAAAGTTTTGCTAAAACAACACAAGGCACTAGCCAGACCACAGGTGGATCACTGTAAACAGTTTTGGGCCCCTTATCTAAGGAAAAATATACTGGCATTGGAGGCAGCCCAGAGAAGATTCACTAGGATGATTCCAGGTATGAAAGGACTATCTTATGAAGACAGCTTGAGTGAACTGGGTCTGTATTCACTGGAGTTTATAAGAATGAGAGGTGACCAATTTGAAAATTACAAGATTCTTAGAAGGACTCGACAGGAGAGATGTAGAAAGTTTGTTACCCTTTGTGTGAGATTCTAAGACCAGAAGGCATCACCTCAGAGTAAGGGGGTTACCCAATAAAGACTGAGGGAATATCTAGCCTACAAAGACAAAGTATCAAAAATCAAAAGGGTCTAGACCCGAAACGTCAAGATTTCCTGCTCCTCTGATGCTGCTTGGCCTGCTGTGTTCATCAGCTCTACACCTTGTTGTATCAAAAATCCTGTCTCTGTCTGTCTATCTCCAGTAACAGCTGCTGTCTTCCACTCACCTTTCTCTGCAAATCACCTCATTGAATGAGGAATAAAGTGCCTTCAGGGACAGTGAAAGGATAAATTCTCAACCAGTGAATGAAAGAGAGCATCAGTGCATAAACAATCTCATGACAACTGCAAAGAATCAAAAGGAAATAAAAGAAAACAAGTCATTGAGTCCTGTGGTCCAGGCTGGTTCTTTAAAAATGCATTTCCCTGATTTACTTTTTCCATCCTTAATATCTGTGTCTCCTCTGTCTGGGTGTGTGTGTCTTCTGTTTGTGACGGGGGAAATTTAAGAAGAGATAGAGTTTAAGTTGTAGTACGGAGTTATAAAAAAGCAATTCATATATGCTTTCTTTTTTAGAGACAACTTTTTCACAATAAACAGTTGTTTTCTTGTTAAATACTGAAACCTGGTGAGCATTTTCTTGAGAGAGATAATAGGTACTGCAGATGCTGGAGAATCTGAGATAACAAGGTGTGGAGCTGGATGAACACAGCAGGTCGAGCAGCATCATAGGAGCAGGAAGGCTTGATGTCTCTGGCCTAGACCCTTCATCAGAAAATGATTTTTCTGATGAAGAGCATTTTCTTGAGTTTGTCAGTCAGGTAAATTGGGGCCGAGAGATAATTGGACTAAATTTTTAGCCTTTGGTAATTATTCAGGAACAGTGCAGCTTAGTTTTCAGTACACTACCCCAGTGAGTCCTGACTGGTTGTTCTCATGGAAATTTGTTAATCTTAAGCAAGAAACAAGGAACAGCAGATGCTGGAGATCTGAAATAAAAACAGAAATCGGTGGAGAGAATCAGCAGGTCTGTCAGCATTTGTGGAGAGAAGGTAGAGTCAACATTTCTGGGCCAGTTCTGAAGAAGGATTACTGGACCCAAAACATTCGTTCCATTTTCTCCAGTGTGTCCCTAATTGATAAGAACTGAATGGCCTACTCCTGTTCCTATTTATTATGGTGTTATTATGAGTTGCCGCTCCTTGATAGTATGTTCTTCACTGGAACATTGATGGTGGTCAGGGATAGAGAGGTTAAGGTTAGAATTAAAATTAGTTTTATTGTCACATGTACTCACATGAGGTGAAAAAATTTACACGTCATCACTTATGGCTCCTGCTTAGGTACAGATTCTTAAGCACATAAGAACATAAGAACTAGGAACAGGAGTAGGCCTTCTGGCCCTCTGAGCCTGCTCCGCCATTCAACAAGATCATGGCTGATCTTTTTGTGGACTCAGATCCACTTACCCGTGCGCTCACCGTATCCCTTAATTCCTTTGTTGTTCAAAAAAAAATCTACCTTAGCTTTAAAAACGTTTACTGAAGTAGCGTCAACTACTTCACTGGGCAAGGAATTCCATAGATGAACAACCCTCTGGGTGAAGAAGTTCCTCCTCAATTCAGTCCTAAATCTGCTCCCTCTAATCTTGAGGCTGTGCCCTCTTGTCCTAGCTTCACCTGCCAGTGGAAACATCCTCTCTACTTCTATCTTATCTATTCCCTTCATAATTTTATATGTTTCTATAAGATCCCCCCTCAATCTTCTGAATTCCAATGAATATAATCCCAATCTACTCAGTTTCTCCTCATAAGCCAACCCCCTCAACTCCAGAATCAACCTACTGAACCTCCTCTGCACCCCTCCAGTGCCAGTATATCCTTTTTCAAGTAAGGAGACCAAAACTACACACAGTACTCCAGGTGTGGCCTCATCAGCACCTTGTACAGCTGCAACATAACCTCTTTGCTTTTAAACTCAATCCCTTTAGCAATGAAGGACAAAATTCCATTTGCCTTCCTAATTACTTGTTGTACCTGCAGACCAACCTTCTGTGATTCATGCACAAGGACACCCAGGTCCCTCTGCATAGCAGCATGCTGCAACTTTTTACCATTCAAGTAATACTCCTTTTTACTATTACTCCTACCAAAATGTATGACTTCACATTTATTTACATTATATTCCATCTGCCAGACCTTTGCCCACTCACTCAATGTATCTATGTTCCTCTGCAAAGTTTCACAGTCCTCTGCACACTTTGCTCTGCCACTCATCTTAGTGTCATCTGCAAACTTTGACACCCTACACATGGTCCCCAACTCCAAATCATCCATATAAATTGTAAATAATTGCGATCCCAACACTGATCACTGATTGCCAGCCAGAATAGCACTCATTTATCCCCGCTCTTTGCTTCCTATTAGTCAACTAATCCTCTATCCATGCTAATACTTTACCCCTAATGCCACGCATCCTTATCTTATGCAGCACCCTCTTGTGCGGCACCTCGTCGAAGGCCTTTTAGAAATCTAGGTACACCACATCCACTGGGTCCCCATTGTCCACCTTGCTCGTAATGTCTTTGTAGAATTCCAAAAGATTATGCTTCGGCCATTTCATCATATCCCATAACTAAATTCCCCTTCTCGTCCTCTAAAGGGCCAACGTTTACTTTAGCCACTCTTTTTCGTTTTATATATTTATAGAAACTTTTGCTATGTGTCTTTATATTCTGTGCTAGTTTTTTCTCATGTTCTATCTTACTTTTCTTTATAACTCTTTTGTGGCTTTCTGTTGACCTTTAAAGTTTTCCCAATCTTCTAGTTTCATGCTGTTTTTGGCCACTTTATATGCCTTCTCTTTCAATTTGATAGCCTCCCTTTTTCCCTTAGACACCCATGGCAGATCACCCCTTTTCTTACAGTCCTTCCTCTTCACTGGAATATACTTTTGCTGAGCACTTTGAAAAATTGCTTTGAAAGTCCTCCACTGCTCGTCAACTGTCCCACCACAAAGTCTTTGTTTCCAGTCTACTTTAGCCAAGTCCTCCCTCATTCTATTGTAGTCCCCCTTGTTCAAGCACAGGACCCTGGTATTGGATTTTATCTTCACACTCTCCATCTGTATTCTAAATTCAACCATACTGTGATCACTCCTTCCAAGAGGATCCCTAACTGTGAGATCATTAATTATTCCTGTCTCATTACACAGGACCAGATCTAGGATAGCTTGCTTCTTCGTCGGTTCCATTACATACTGTTCAAGAAAACTATCACAGATACACTCAATGAACTCCTCCTCAAGGCTACCCTGACCAAGCTGGTTCGACCAATCTACATGTAGATTAAAATCCCCCATGATAATTGCCGTACCATTTTTACAGGCATTAGTTATTTCTTTGTTTATTGCCCGCCCCAATGTGATGTTATTATTTGGTGTCCTACAGACTATGCCTATCAGTGACTTTTTCCTCTTAGAATTTCTAATTTCCACCCAAATGGATTCAACCTCATTCTCCATAGAACCTATATCATCTCCCAGCACCGCCCTGATGTTATCCTTGAATATCAGAGCTACACCACCTCCCTTACCTTCCTGCCTGTCCTTCCTAATGGTCTGGTACAAATTCCTAGGGGAAAAAAAAGTAGAAAAATAAGGAAATAAAAAGTCCAGCAATACTGATCATTGGAATAAATTAGAAAATAAAAAGTTCAGAATAACATTCTTTCCAACCCACTCCATGCTGGCACCTAGCCTTCAGTCCTCACTGGGCTGTGACTCCAGACCACTCTGGGCTTCTCCTCGAGGCTGGGAGAGCACTCTGGAATCACCTCGAGGAGACAGGATCTATGCTGAGGCCACGCTGGTTCACAGAGAGACCGCATTGCAGGGCCGAGAGGATGCTATGTCGAGAGATTGCCATGGCAGGTTGATGCTGAGACTGGGAGTTCAGGAAATTGCTGAGAAGAAAGAAGGGGAAAAAACACAAAAGAGAAACAAAAATGAAAAAGAAAAAGAAACGGACGCAGTGAACAAGCTTTGGCTGAGGAGTCCTACTCTGCCACCATCTTGAACAGTGAATGAAACAGAGAATGCCAAGTGACTGGAAGCTCTGGTCACCCTTGCAGTCTGAACAGAGGTGTTCAGCTCAATAGAAAGTGCTGGAAATACTCAGGAAACCTGGCAACATCTGAGCAGAGATAGAGTTAATGTTTTGAGCTTACACTGATTCCTGCAGCAACTGAATGTGGTGTGCCCAGTCTAAGAAAAACCACACCTTGAGTGGCGACACCATATATTGGTTGAGTGATTGACTGACCAGGAAGGAGTAACAGTTAACAAAACACCAACAACTGCAGATGCTGGGAATCTGAAACAAAAATCAAAATAGCTGGAGAAACTCAACAGGTCTGGCAGCATCTGCGAGACAGAAAACATTAACTCCGCTTTCTCTCCACAGATACTGCCAGACTTGCTGAGTTTCTCCAGCTATTACTGTTTCTTCCTGTTCACACTCTCTAACCTGATGACTATTTACAGTATGTTCCCTTGTTGACTGTTTATAGGGTTTGAACTGTGAAAGTATTTAATTCCTCAATCCTATCAGCTCTATTACTATATCCCCACTCTATAACCTAATAGAAACTATCAAAAGGTCAATCTGTGCAATGAAACAGCAGTTAAATGTGCTACACTCTATGACCATTTTGTGCCATAATGCAACTTCAATGAGTTGTTTCTGTGTAACATGAAACCGACATACCTTGCTCCAAAAGGGAACCTGATTCAGAGGCTAAATTACATGATTGTAATCACATGGTACAACATCACAAACTCAAACCAATTGATTTACTCTCATGATGTATGTCACATGCTCCAAAAGTGGGAATTAATTTAAGCAACTAGCTTACATTTACTTCCAACTCATTAAAGAAAATCATGTGAAATTAATTCTTACATCGGCTCAGTGAAAGGTGCAATGTGATATCTGCAGATCAGGAACATGCGAGGTTGTAAAATCGTGAACAGGAGCATTACACACTGTCTCATTGCTCCTCAGGTAAGAGGGGAGAACTATACAAACAAGGACCAAAACTAGGCCACTCAGCTCCCCATAGAACCCGAATCCTCACATTGCCCCTCTGGTCAATAACCATAAGAACGAGTGCAGGCCGCTGAAGCCCATTTGAACATGACCCATCTGTCACTAGCTCCATACACCTGTCATGTTCCCAGAACTTCATACTGTTGACTAATAAACACTGAGAAATTTCCAGTTTAAACTGAACAATTGCTGACAGCAAATGATCATTGAGGAAAGATGTTTCAAAGCTCTGCCCATTTTTTGCGAAGTGTTTCCTCCTTCCTCAAATTTGCTCGTTCTAATTTTTAACACTAGGACTCTTCAACCCATGGAAATTAGTTATTTCAACCCACCGTATATGTTCTCTGGTTATTTGAAAATTTCAATCACATCATCCCTCAAGCTTCTAAATTTCAGAAGATATAGCCCCACTTTATTTATTTCGTCCATGTAATTTGGCAAAAAATCAACAATGGCATGAGGAAGAACCTTTTCTACATTGTCTGTGGCTAGAAGCTGGAACTTTGTGTCTGAGAGTGTGGGGGAGGCAGGTTCACTTGAGGGGTTAGGGTCTGGAATGTGCTGTCTGAGAGTGTGGGGGAGGCAGGTTCACTCGAATGAACATGGAACATAGAACAGTACAGGCCCTTCAGCCCACAATGTTCTGCCGACCTATTACCCTACTAAGATCAATCTACCCTGCATACCCTACATTTTACTATCCTCCATGTGTCGATCCAGGAATTGCTTAAAAGTGTCTAAAGTATCTGACTCCACTACCACTGCCAGCAGAGCATTCCACACGCCCACCACTCTCTGTGTAAAGAACCTACCTCTGACATCTCCCCTAAACTTTCCTCCAATCACCTTAAAATTATGTCCCCTCGTGATAGTCATTTCCGCCCTGGGAAAAAGTCTCTGGCTATCCACTCTGTCTTTGCCTCTCAGAATGTACTGTCTGAGAGTGTGGGGGGAGGCAGGTTCACTCAGGTGGCT
>JAHRHZ010000087.1:35865726-35907247 GCA_024137785.1 Ginglymostoma cirratum
ATGTACTGTCTGAGAGTGTGGGGGGAGGCAGGTTCACTCAGGTGGCTAGGGTCTGTGATGTACTGTCTGAGAGTGTGGGGGGAGGCAGGTTCACTCGAGTGGCTAGGTCTGGGATGTACTGTCTGAGAGTGCGGGACAGGCAGGGTCACTTGAGCATTCCATCAATCTGTTGAGCAGAAAGTATTCTCTACACCTATTACAATACTTTTAACAATCTGCGTACCTGGACACCAAAGACTGGACCTGCATTGTTATGTATTGTTTATAATTTGAAAGTCCCCAGTTCTGTCCTTTTCAAGTCCAAAGTGGATGACCTAATATTTGTCAGTTGAAAACCTATATCTACAGTTTTGTCCTTTCACCTAATCTATTAATATCTATTTGTAACTCCAACTGATTACAATGGAACATAAGACAAAATCAAAGCGCTGCAGATGTTGGAAACCTGAAAGTAAAGACACTGGAAATGCTAAGTGAGTCAGGCAGCATCTGTGGAGAGTTAATGTTTCATCTTGATGACAGTGAATGTCTCCTTGTTTAAATATTTTACAGTGGGCATGTATGAGAACTGATCAAAAAGGCAAACCAAATGTTTGTTTTTACCATGAAAAGGCTGAGCTGTAACCGTCAGGAAGTTCTACCTCACTGTTCTGGGAAATTGGATGGATCTGAGTGATGTGACCTGCAGTGAGATGTGGGACAGAATTGGACAAGAAGCCCATCTCAATGTCAGGAGCTGCTTGCACTGTCTTTTATGATTTTTACAAACAGTGGTGTGAGATTCTCACTGGGCAGCAGAGAGGTGCCAGTTAAAGGGGAGCTTTGTTAATGGCCCAACTGTCCTCATTGATATTCAGCTCCCTATCTTATCAATCTTACCAAACAAGCTGGATTTGTGAAAATGAAACACTGAAGCCAGCATGGGTATTTGGCAGATTTAGTTTGCTGGTTGCTCCTCGTGTTGTTCAGCACCAAACTGCACCTTAGAACATGGTCCACAGGCACCAGCCACATGCACCCCTCATCCAAAGACATTGGCATCCATAATCTGCCAACCCCTCAGGACCATCATGGCACCTCAGCGATACACTGGCAGGGTACTGTGGAAGCACAGATTGGCAGTGCATTGTGTATCAGCATGGAAAAGCTGCTGCAGGGCACTTTGCTCTCAGGATCAAGCAGCCAACTCACAGATTGGAGCTGCATCTCAGGGCTGCTCGCTTGCTCTTTCAGTGCTCCCTCACTAAGTGCCTGCCTGCACACTCGCTGCACCCCTACCTTAACATGCCTGACCTTGCTGTGCCTCTTAGCGTAGTCACAAAACTGGCAGCTTGTCTTGCTAGTCATCAGTCCTCAGTCAAGTGGGTGCCTGTGGCTCCCAGTCCAGGGGGTAGGACTAATGCAATCAGGGCTCTGGGCACTTCTCATCTCGTACTGTCCAATGAGATCACTCGAGGGGGTGGACCACGGTCAGTCCGTTGGTCTGTCCAAGGGGAAAGGGAGTGGGGCCAAAGACAGCTGTTACCATGGCAATGTGTCTCACCAAGCCTGTCTTTGAGAGTGAGGGTCCTCAGGCTGGGGGGAGGGGAACGATAATTGTGGAGGGGCAACAGCATCTGCAAGGGGCCGTCTGGGATAGCATGGGTTGGGTCACATGGGAGTGAGTTTGACCCCAGCCAGGGGCAGCCTGACCTGGGGGTGGCGGCACAGGTTTGAGTGTATGACCCCAGCTGGCATGGTCACCCCATGTGCCAGATCTGGAAGAGTGGGTGCGATTGGGGGTGGGGGCAGGTGCAGGATTGGCCCAGGACTTGGGGAGGTACCCAGCCAATGGGGTGAAGGTGAAAGGGATCCAAGGAAGGGGATTGGGATGTTTTGGGGCCTCACCCACACATCCAGGTTGAGGCTGGAAGCCTCCGGCTGAGGAGCAGTCACTGTCTCCTTTCATCGAGCTGGAAATGGACAGTACACAATGGGGCAAGAAAATGGCTTTGAGTGGGTGGGGTGAAGGTCTCAATCTGTGAGGGAGGAGGCTGCATCACTCCCCAATGTGAGGGTCTTTAATATCACACATAGAGCCACGGGCTCCCTTATCCATGACCACCTTCATGTGTTGCCCTCAGTACATTGTCTTCTTCCTCTCCCTCCCACTCTGTCTTCACACGCTCCCTGGTTCTACAGCCAGGATGGATGGAGCCCACTGCCCCTGGAGGTTTGGCTGGGAGACCCTGTAGGTGTTTGTGTCTGGGCAGCCCAGACAATACCAACGGTCTTCTTACCAGAAGCAAGTGAAGCCTCCTTGGAATGAGTTCTTGAGGGTTGGAGGGAGATAGGCAGAGTGGAGGGCCTGCTTATCTCTAGAGTGTCCTGACAGGAGACTCTGAGGGATGATACAGGCTCTCTCTGCCCCATCATGAACTGTCTTCTCCTGCAGTAAGAGAAAGGAAAGGATTGAGGGAGGGAGACACTGATAGAAACAGCCTTTAGCCCAGATGCAGGTGGACAAAAGGAGGTGAGGGTGAGGTATCCTGAGTGAGTGAGGAGGGGAGCTCTGAGGCCATGCCAGGTTAGTGTGTGGGAGGTGGGAGGGGAACAGAGTGAGGGAGGGGTGGAGGATGCTGATAGCCACACTGAGGGTGGCAGAGCCAGAGCCTCGGGGGGAAGCGGTTGCTGGAGCAGAGATTGAGTGAGTATGAGGCAGCAGTGAGAAGAGGGTGACAGAGAGGGGAAGATCATTCTCACAGCATTGCTGGCCAGTCTTTCCCACCCTGGAGACAGCTCTGTCCACAGCAGTGACCTTGGACCAAGCTGCCAGGGTCTGGTGGTGTGACCTTCCCTGCTGACCCTCTGAGGAGAGGAGACCCCTCCTCTGCACCATCCCCTCAATCAGGATCCCCAGGGCGCTGTCGGAGAATTCTGGTGCCACCTTCCTTTTCTCTGACATGTTTAGACTCTGTCCTTGAGTGAGAAGCTTGGCTTCAGACTTCCAGCTCATCCAGGTACACGACCGCTTTTTAAAGATGGCTCAGACACAAGGGATGCTGGTCTTTCGGCAGATATCCATGGAGTTGTCCTGGGAATGGCATCTGGAAAGATGGGGCTGGAATTGCATGTGAGAGATGCCATAGGGGGTGGGTGAGTAATTAATGTGGCGCGCTTAGCATGATACAATCTCACTGCCTCGGGACAGAAATCACTCCAAAAGTCTCAATACTATTTTGATTTAGTTGAAAGAAAATGTAAGAGCTAGGTCATTGTACTTAACAGTGTCTGGAGGAAGGTCTTCAGTTTTAGACCCTTTGCCTTAGCAAAGTTATATCGGCCGGGACTCTGTTGTGTTTATGAAGGTGGAACAGTCAGCATCCCCTGTGCCTTCACTAGCAGGAGGGCCAGGAGCTTTGGGACAGCCCACTGCGGTCTACGAATGTAAAAGTTGTGGTGGCCCTTTTTCTACTGCTCTGCAAGTTTCACTATTACACATGCTGACCTCAAGATTCAAAGGGAAGAAATAGCCGTGGGTGAGAATGTGAACTTCCTGCTCACTCCTACTTCATCATTTGTCATTTCAGGACTGGGCATTGTGGCTGAAAAGTGTCTCTGGGAACCCCTTCATCAATAATTCAAAAATACAACTCAGCCCAGGAGGTGACTGGTATTTCAACAGGCTGTCAGAGGGGATCTGACTTTGTCAATTATTTTATTTGAGTACATCTGATTCTGACGCAATATCGAACATACCAAAGATGTACATAACATTATGGTTTTCTATATGTTATCAGCTAGAACCATAGGATAGTTATAGCACAGAACGTCATTCAGCCTATTGTGCCAACTGAATAAACTGACTGTCCATTCTGACCCTACTTGCCAGCACATGACCCACAGCCTTGCAGGTTACAGAGCTTCAGGTCCAGATCCATGTTCCTTCTCAATGAGATGAGGGTTTGCACTGGACAGTGAAATCCATTCACCCACTAAGCTCTGGATGGAAAAGGATTTCATCATGGTCCCTCTCATCCTTCTCCCAATCACTTTAAATCGGGTCCCCTGGTTACTGACCTCTCCACTCGAGGAAACAGGTCTTCCTTGTTGACGGTATCCCAGCACCTCATTATTTTGTATACTTCCATAAAGTCTCCCCTCAGCCTCCTCTGTTCTAAGGAAAACAATCCTTGCCTGTCCAGTCTCCCTCCAACTGCAGCAATTCTCAAGCCCTGACAACAATCTTGTAAATCACTCCTGGGCTCCCCTCTTTCTCTGGAGTAATTGTGTTCTTCCTGTAATGTGGTGCCCAAAACTGTACACAAAACTACAGCTGTGATCTAACGGTGTGTTACACATTTCAAGTCATGCATCCCTGTTCTTGTATTGTATTGTTCACCCAATGAAGTAAAGCAGTTCATATGTCTTCTTTACAACCTTTCGCACTGCTGCCACTGTCAGGGATCTAAGGACATGCACTCCAAGGTCTCTCAATAGACCTCTCAATACCCACCTGTTTATTGTGTACTCCCATGATTCGAGTGCCCTCCCCAAACGCATGATCTCACACTTGCAACTGAATTCCATTTGTCAGTTTCCATCCACCAAACCACTGATATCATCCTGTAGCTGACAGCTATCTCCTTCACGATATGCTATCCAGGTCAATTTTTGTCTTATTTGTAAATTTCCAACCATGCCTGCTATATTTAAGTTTAAATCATTAAAATATACCGCAAACAGTGAGGGGGCTAACACTGAGTCCTGCAATCTGACTTCCTGTGACAAAAACATCCATCAACCTCTGTAACCTGTCACAGAGCCAGGTTTGGATCCAACTCACCATATTCCCCTACATCTCAGGGTCTGTCATTTTTCTGACCAGTCTGACGTGTTGGACCTTGTCGAGTGCCTAATTGAAGTTCACATTGATAACATCCACTGTACTACCATCATCAATGTTCAGAACTTACCCACCAGAGGAAACAGACCCACCTCTATCTACGCCAACAATAACGAGATGGTGGTGGTGCCAGGGTAGGTAGTATTCTGGCTCCTAAGCACATCCACTCCCCAGCAACAGACTGGCTGCATCATTCTTTATCCTTTTCTCTTTCAACTTTATCGTCTTCTTCTTTTCAGCTGTGACTGCAAAAAAAAAAGCAGCCTCAGTGGGATCAGGCGTGCCTGTGGTGAGAGTGGGATCAGGCAGCCCAGGATGTTCCCGCGGTGAGAGTGGGATCAGGCGTGCCCACGGTGAGAGCAGGATCAGGTGTGCCTGTGGTGAGAGTGGGATCAGGCATGCCCATGGTGAGAGGGGGCTCAGGTGTACCTGCGGTGGGAGCAGGATCAGGCTTGCCTGCGGTGAGAGCAGGATCAGGCGTACCTGCAGTGAGAGTGGGCTCAGGCGTGCCCGTGGTGAGAGTGGGCTCAGGCATGCCTGCGGTGAGAGCACGATCAGGCATGCCTGCGGTGAGAGCAGGATCAGGTGTGCCCGTGGTGAGAGTGAGGTTAGGCAGCCCAGGATGTGCCAGCAGTGAAAGTGGGATCAAGCTGTCCGCCAATTTAGAATTCTTACTCCTGCAGAATTATTGTTCCTTTCCATAATCTATTTTATGATCACTATCTCCAAAATGGTCACCTATTGCTACTTCATCCACCCATTTATCTCCAAATATGAAGTCTAGATTAGCCATTTATCTGACTTTTAAAAGTAAGTATAAAATTATTGAATGCAAATTGTTTGGTTCCCACAATACTAGCTATAAATTTATAAATATTATGACATTAAAAGTACTTGTTAGTGTGTAAAGTATTTTGGGATGATCTGAGTTGTTGAAGCTGCTTCATAACTGCAACAAAAAAGGACATGCACTAAGCCAGTTAGCAAAACCAGGGCGAAAGGCTGGGGAAAATCTATGTCCATGAATGTTTGGTGCTTTATCCAATGATATGTGTTCCCCATAGGTTAGTGCAGAGTCTTCATTTTGGATAGATAGAGGTTCATATTTGTGTTGTTAACAGATATGAGTGGATATATTCACAATGAAATGCAATTTCCAACAAATATTACTGGAGTTTCTTTTGATCAGTTCACGGAATCATACAGTACAGAAGAGGCCCTTTGATCGATCGAATCTATCCCATCAAAAATACCCTGGTACCTACACTTTCCAGAACTAGACCCATAGCCTTGAATAGTATTGATTTGATTTGATTTATTATTACCACATGTACTGAGATACAGTGAAAAGTATTGTTTTGCGTGCTAACCGGACAAATCATGCCTTACATTGGGGTAACAGAACAGAATGCAGAATATAGTGTTACAGCTACAGAGAAGGTGCAGAGAAAGATCAACTCTAATATATAAGAGGTCTGTTCAGAAGTCTGATAATTGGGGCAGCAGCAGTTCTTAAATTTGTTGGTATGTGTTTTCAAACTTATGTATCTTCTGCCTGATGGAAGAGGGTAGAAGAGAGTAGAATAGGGTGTAGGAAGGGTCTTTAATTATGTTGGCTGCTTTCCTGAGGCAGTCGGAAGAGTCAATGAAAGGAATGCTGGTTTTCATGATGGATTGGGCTGTGTTCACAACTCTCTGTAATTTTTTGCGGTCTTGAGCACAGCAATTGCCAGATCGAGCTGTGATGCATCCAGATAGGATGCTTTATATGGTGTGTCTATAAAAATTGGTAAGAGTCGTTGCAAACATGCTAAATTTCCTTAGCCTTCTGAGGAAGTTAGAAAAATTGGTGTGCTTTCTTGATGTAGCGTCAACGTGGATGGGCCAGAAAAGATTATTGGTGATAACACCTAGGAGCTTGAAGCTCTCAATCACCTCCACCTCAGGGTTCACCCAAGTACTTCTCAAAGGTTGTGAGGTTTCCTACTTCAGCAACTTTCACAGGCATTGCATTCGAGACTCCCACCACTCTCTGGGTGACAGAAGATTTGCCTCAAATCCCCTCTAAACCTCCTGCTTTTCACTTTAAAAATGTGGTCCCTTGTCCTTGACCCTTTGACTAAGGGGAACAGCTGCTTTCTATCCACCCTGTCCATGCCCCTCATAATCTTGGAAATCTGGGTCTTCCTGTATGTGTGCTGTGCTGTCAGTGCACACTAGCCAGTTCAGCAGTATTCATTTTCTCTGGCCCAGATGTTAGCTTCTTAACCACATCTTGCAAGATCTCAGCAAGGGGTCACGTAGAAATGACTTGCTGGTTAAGAAAAGCCAGTCAAAATGGAACAGTTGAATGAGGAAACAGTGATCTTGTGGAAAGACCAGAGCTATTTCCTGCCCAGTCATGTTCATTGGTCCAGTTCAGATTCACAAGACTGACTTACTTGAAGGGTCAGATAATTAACTCATCAGTCTGTTTAATCTGAGTGGCTCTTCCACTAGAGCATCCAGTGCCTTTTTGGGTTCACTGTCCTTACCTCAGCTATTGCTCTTGATACATGCGAGATGATGCATTTTGGAAGATCCAATTCAAGAGCGAACTATACGGTAAATGGATTAGCCCTGGGTCAAATTGATGCACAGAGAGATCTGGGTGTTCAGGTCCATTGTACCCTGAAGGTGGCAACGGAGGTCAATAGAGTGGTCAAGAAGGCACATGGCATGCTTTCATTCATCAGACGGGGTATTGAGTGCAAGAGTTGGCAGGTCATGTTACAGTTGTATAGGACTTTGGTTCGACCACATTTGGAATACTGTGTACAGTTCTGGTTGCCACATTACCAAAAGGATGTGGATGCTTTGGAGGGGGTGCAGAGGAGGTTCACCAGGATGTTGCCTGGTATGGAGGGTGCGAGCTATGAAGAGAGGTTGAGTAGATTAGGATTATTTACGTTAGAAAGACGGAGGTTGAGGGGGGACCTGATTGAGGTCTACAAAATCATGAGAGCTATAGACAGGGTGGATAGCAGAGAGTGGTGGGTGCCTGGAACGCGTTGCCAGCGGAGATGGTAGAGGTGGGCATGATAGCATCATTTAAGATGTATCTAGACGGATACATGAATGGGAAGGGAGCAGAAGGATATGGATCCTTGGAAGGTAGGCGACAGGTTTAGATAGACGATCTGGATCGGCACAGGCTTAGAGGGCTGAAGGGTCTGTTCCTGTGCTGTAACTTTCTTTGTTCTTTGTTCTTATAACCAGTTCCAGTTGTTAAATACACTTGGGGAAACAAATATTGCTCACTGTCTGTCTATAATTTGATTATCACCCTGGTCAGACACCAGTCAGGGTGATGTGGGCGGCCTTGAAACTGTCAGCATTCTCTTGTAAAATCCCAACTGGTTCAATGAAGTCCTGTAGAGGAGGAAATCTGCTGTCCTTACCCAGTCTGGTTTACACGCGACTCCAGACCCACAGCAATGAGCTTGACTTCTAACTGCCCTCTGAAATGGTCCAGCAAACCATTCAGTTGTAGCAAACCACGACAGAAAAATCTAATTATAAAGCTGAACACCAAAAAAGGGCCCAACTAGTGCAGTCAGCATACCATAGTCCTTTTTAATGTGTCTGGACTTGTCCAAAAGTTGGTGAGCCATCCCACAGGCTCATCAACTAGCAGTCCAACACTGCTCAACAAATCATATGTTCTGGTCAATATTTGAGATTCCTCCAACACCATCCTTGGGCATGTCCTGTCTCAGCAGCAGTTGGGATGGAATGGTCCTAAGAGTCCTTAATGTTGACTGAACATCATGAAGTCTCATGGCACCAGATCAAACATGGGCAAGGAAACCTTCTGCTAATTATCACCTATCATCTTCATCCAGAACTACTGAACGGATGGTAACAGCTGAGCCTTCCCATACGGCTGCTACCTGGTTCACTAATGTCCTTCAGAGAAGGATATTTGCCATCCTTCCCTGATCTGGCCTACATGTGACTCCAGACCCACAGCAACCTGGTTGGCTCTTAACTGCCCCCTGAAATGATCCCAACAAGCCACTCAGTTCAAGGACCATGAAAGATGGGCCATAGATGCTGGCCTTACTGGTGATGCCTATGTCCCATCAAAGAATAAAAACCAGCATTTAAAATACAAATTCACACTCAGCGTTTGATATGAATGACTCCCTGTTTCTTTGTGCAAATGGTGATATGATTTTCTCTGCAATCAAGTTGAGAGCCCATACTTCATTACCGAGACACTCTTGTGAGGGGAATGAGAGTGGATTCTTGGAACTAAATGATCTGCTTGTGAATGAGAGGGCACAGTTTGAAAATCAATTTCAAAAGAGGCAAAACTGATACTTCATTCAGTAAGTGGTTAAGTTCTGGAATGCGCTATTGTTAAGTGTGGACGGGGCATGTTCAAGACATTCGAAGGTGAATTAGACTGGTATCTGAAAAGAAGTAGATGTAGGGCTAAGAGAGGAGGCAGGACAATTAAATTTGGAGACCTAGTAGAGGCATGATGGGCCAAATGGCCTCCCTCTGTTCTAGCTCACAATGATATAAAAATGGACTATTGATCCTGAATTTTGATCTTTAATACCTGGGACCTTCATAGACGGTTTTAAAACGGGGACAAGGACATTGATTAAAACTGGCCCTAGGCATCACTTCACCTGGCTGGCAAAGTTTTATAAAAACAATCTGGATTAGATAAGAGTTGCCAAGCTGAAATTAACATTTTATTCAAAGGAAATGAAAGTAGTTAATGCCCAACTAGGATCCTCATCTCCAACCTGTTTTTGCCCATCATGGGTATTTTCACACATTGGAGGTGAAACATTGCCTTCAGAGAGAATAGACAAACAAGCAGCTATTTTGAGCAACCTTTTGTATGGCAGAAACAGAGGAGATGGAGATTTGACTGCAGAAAGTGAAACAGGCTGGAGAAGGCTCGCTGTCTTGCTCTCAAGAAAAGAAGCTTGGTGACCACAGTGACTGGAAAGAAACGTCCGGAAAATGAGGATGTAAAAATAGTTTTCCAATTTACTGCTGACAGTCCTGGAAATCAACCAACCTATCATGATGTCAGGTTACAAATCTGTTCCTCAAATCAAGGACATGGAAAGTACTCCAATCTGCATTTCACTGTTCTTTCTTTTCTACTGTGTATTATCCCCTGTTTGTTTTGTATCTGCCTGTCTGGATCTGAGAGCGTGAGGGCCAAAAACCTGCATGCTTCATGTTGCGAAGTTTCTCAGGGCGATGGTTAAATTTTCTTTAGTTGGAGATGGTCATTGCCTGGCATTTGTGTGGCGAGAATGTTATTTGCCACTTGTCAGGATATTATCTGGATATTTTTCAGAACTTGTTGCAAATTGAACATGGACTCCTTCAATGTATGAGGAGTTGCAAATGGTGCTGAACATTGTCCAATCATCAGTGAATATCTCCAATTCTGACCTTATGATGGAGGGAAGGTCATTAATGAAGCATCTGAAGATGGTTGCGTCTTAGGACACTACCCTAAGGAACTCCTCCAGTGATGTCCTGGAGCTGAGATGACTGATATCCAACAACTCCGACCCATCTTCCTAAGTACCAGGTATGACTCCAACTAATACAGAGGTTTCCCCCTTATTCCCATTGACTCCAGTTTTGCTAGGGGTCCTTGATGCCACACTTGGTCAAATGCAGCCTTGATGTCGAGGGCAGTCACTCTCACCTCACCTCTGGGATTGAGCTCTTTTGTCCCTGTTTGAACCAAGGCTGTAATGAGGTCAGGAGCTGAGTGGTTCTGGCGGAACCCAAACTGGGCGTCACTGAGCAAGGTATTGCTGAGTAGGTGCTGCTTGACAGCACTGTTGACATCTTCCATCACTCTACTGATGATCAAGAGTGGACTAATGGGGTGGGAACGGATCAGGTTGGATTGGTCCTGCTTTTTACGTACATATGTTGGTAATTTTCCATGTTGTCATATAGATGCCAGTGTTGTAACTTTACTGGAACAACTTAGCAAGGAGAGCGGCAAGTTTTAGTTCACTGCAGAAATTCACCAAAGGTCTTTAGACAGCATCTTCCACCGCCACGAACATTCCATCTTGAAAGACAAAGGCAGCAAATACATGGGAACACAACCAAGTTCCCATCCAAGTCACTCACTATCCTGACTTGGAAATATATGACTGCTCCTTCACTGTCACTGGGTCAAAATCCTGGAATTCCCTCCCAAAGGGCATTGTGGGTCAACCTACAGCATGCAATGGCAGTGGTTCGGGAACGCAGCTCACCACCACATTCTCAGGGGTAACTAGGGACAATCAATAACTGCTGGCCAGTCAGCGATGGCCGCATCCCTCGAATGACTATTAAAATATTCAGGGCCTCCAACTGTTTCTTGATCTCACAGGCTGAAGGCTGGTATCTGTGATGCTGGGGACCATTGGAAGAGGCCGACATGAATCATCCACTTGGCACTTCTGGCCAAATATAGATGCAAACGCTTCAGCCTGATATTTTGCGCTGATGTGCTGGGCTCCCCGAACACTAGCTATGAAGAGAGGTTGAGTAGGTTAGGATTGTTTTCATAGAAAAAAGGAGATTGAGGGGGGACCTGATTGAGGTCTTCAAAATCATGAAGGGTATAGACAAGGTTGATAGAGATAAGCTTTTTCCCAGGGTGAGGGATTCAATAATGAGGGGTCACGCGTTCAAGGTGAGAGGAGAAAAGTTTAAGGGGGATACACGCGGAAAGTACTTTACACAGAGGGTGGTAGGTGCCTGGAACGCGTTGCCAGCAGAGGTGGTGGAGGCAGGCATGGTAGATTCATTTAAGGTGCGTCTGGACAGTTGCATGAGTAGGTGGGGAGCAGGGGGATACAGATCCTTAGGAATTGGGTGATAGGTTTAGACAGTGGATTTGGATCGGCACAGGCTTGGAGGGCCGAAGGGCCTGTTCCTGGGCGGTAAGTTTTCTTTGTTCTTTGTTCTTCTTTGTTCACTGAGGCTGTGGATTTTGTCAAACCTACATTTAGTTCCTTTATCTATCCACCATCATGACTGGACATGGCAGGACTGCAGAGCTTGGAACTGATCTGTTGTTGTGGGTTCACTTAGCTCTGTTTATCATTTGTCGCTAATGCTTTTTGGCATGCGAGTAGTCCTGTTTTGTAACTTCGGCAAGTTGACACTTCATTTTTATATATGCCTGGTGCCGCTGCTGGCATGCCTGTTGCACTCTGCACTGAACCAGAACTCTTGGCTTGATGGTAATGATAGAGTTTGAGGAGGGGGCAGTATTCTAGGCTGTGAGGTTGATTCCAGTTGAATGCAATGCCGCTGATGGTCTCGGAGCCTCACGGATACCTGAAATAAAATATATCAGTCAATTCACACACTGAAATATCTCACAAATAGAAGTCAATGTGTTCTAGCCATTAGCTGAGATATAAGATTTGGACAGCACAGTTAACTCATCTATCTTCAAAATAGCGACTTTTAGTGGTCTTTTCATATTGTGAGGGTAGATGGAACCTCATTTCAATGTCTTGTGCAAAAGTCAGCACCTTTAGCAATCCAGTACTCCCTTTGCCCTGCATGGGAATTCCCACCTGCAATTGGTGCTCAACAGGGGGGTTGAACCTACAAACTCTGTGGCTCAAATAGCAGCATGGCACGGAGCCAGGGATGACTATGAAAGAAATGCTGTGTCCCTGCAACACCTGAAGGTTGGTACCAGTTGAGAAGGAAACAATGGAATTGGAATAATGACTGGTCACGTATACCTTCAGGTGGAGCTGCGGACCAGAGCAGAAGCAGCCAGTGGTTAGGTTTGAATTGCAGTGAGCAACAGCGGGGCACAGAGGCTGTACCCAGAGATCAGTGTAGTTCACTGGGAAGGAAGCAAATGTGTTAGAAACTGGGGTAAAAACAGCCACTGCAAATACTGACACTTCCCACCTTCCCTCTCTGTGTGTAAACCCATAACCTGGTCATGTGACCACTCGCGGCAGGGCCGGATCATGTGATTAGCGGTCACATGATCGGAGTCCAGGCATCACACTGAGTGGGAGCGAGTCCCTCCGTACAAGCCGATAGCGCAGCATTTACTGGGCACAGTATAGGGGTAATGCCCAGCGCAGGGGACTGGGTACCGGAACGGGCGTGGGTGGGGGTGCCACTGCTCTTCAGAGCCGCCTTCTCTTCCTCGGATTCTCGAGGAGCAGGAGCTGTGTCCCCATAGGGTACAGTGCGCGGTTCCAGCCTGTGCTCCACCCTCCCGGTCTGTGCCATCCCAGGAACTTGGGCAATGAATCTACACCGACATTCCCAGTGGGCTGCTGAGGGCCTGCCCGCTGCCCCTTCATAAGCTCACCCCAGAACTGGCGGAGGCCATTCGGCCCAGATTTTAAGTAGGAGTTCTGCTGGTTGTAGTGGCAGTGAACTCTTTTGAGCTGCGGGATATCTGTGGATCCAGGAGAGAAAAACAAAGGGGTATGTAACTCGCTAATTTGAAAATAAAAGCTCTGTTGGTTTCTTTCACACAGATGGTTTGGCTCGGGTTGTTAGCTGTGCTGTTGGAAGTCTTTCTTACCGAATCTGCTCCAGCCAAGGACGAGATCACTTACCTCCCAGGACTGGTCAAGCAACCCAGCTTTAGACAGTACTCCGGATACCTGAATGCATCTGAAAACATACACCTCCATTACTGGTTAGTGATTTAGCTTCACTTTTTAGCTGCGAGTGAACTTGCTGAGCCACCTCACGTTTTTTATATTCGCTTCCTCTTTCACCAGTGTGCAGCGGCTGCCCTGTTTACAGGCTGCACTGCAGCAATGTTAGGACCTCCATATAGAGGAAGCAAATATCTGTCCCTTAGAAGCAGAGACAGGAGAAGTTACCATGAAGAATTGACAAGCATTGAGCAAATATTCTGTCTGTTTGTCTGCCTGCATGTTAGAGGATACAATTTACATACCGGTAATGGAGGATAAACTAGGTGAGTCGGTGAACTGGTGATTAATACCAGCAGGTGAAATCTGAGAGTCTAAAATTTGGTAAATTCCCAGGACCTGATGATCTACATTCTAAGAGACAGCTACAGAGATATGGGATGCTGGGTGTGATTTTACAAAATTCCATAGATTTTTGTCATGGTCCCATTGGATTGGAAGTTTGTAACTGTAGTACTACCATTCAAAAAGGAGGGAGAGAGCAGACTGGGAACTGCAGGCCAGATAGCGGCCCATCAGTTGTCGGATAAATAATCATTGTTATACAGCATGGAAACAGATCTTTCAATCCAATTTGTCTGCGCCGACCAGATATCCTAAACTGATCTAGTCCCATTTGCCAGCATTTGGCCCACTTCCCTCTTAAACCCTTCCTATTCATGTACCCATCCAGATGCCTTTTAAATGTTGTTTTTGTACCAGCCTCCACCACTTCCTCCTGCAACTCATTCCGTACATGCACCACCTTCTGCGTGAAAAAGTTGTTCCTTAGGTCCCTTTTATATCTTTCCCCTCTCACCTTAAATGTGTGCCCTCTAGTTTTGGACTGTCTTGCCCTGGGATAAAGACCTTGGCAATTTACCCTATCCATGCCCCTCATGAGAATCCAGTTTTATGGAAATCTGATCATTACATTTAGATTGTCATAACATGATCAGACAAGGCAGTATAGCTTTTGCTTTGAAAAAGGAATTGTTTGATAGATTGGTACACGTGACTCCTACTGGTATTTCTGCGCCTTGTTTCTTAGCTCCAATTGATCCAGCATATTACTTTTCTGAAATCAAATCCTCCCTTTCCGCTATCTTTACCCCATCCTTTTTTGAGGGTAAGCTCACTCTCTCACTATTTTGCATATCCCTTCTAAAAGTGAACTAATCTGAAACATCCACTTCCCTATCTAGATCACTGAGCAACCACATCTTTGTAATAATACCTTTAGCTTTTAACACTTTTCTATTTTATCCCAGTATCACCTTAGTCACAGATAACCTGATATATTTGGTAAACTATCTGGGTTGGAGGCTTTGAGCTGTAGGGAAAAGCTGACTAGGCTGGGGCTATTTTCCCTAGAGTGTCAGAGGCTGAACGATGGCCTTATAGAGAATTGTAAAATCATGAGGGGCATCGATAGGGTAAATAGACATTGTCTTTTTCCTAGGGTGGGGAAGTCCAAATCTAGAAGACGTAGATTTAAGGCAAGAGGGGAAAGATTTAAAAGGGACCTAAAGGGGCAACTTCTTCACACATAGGGTAGTGTCTGTATGGAATGAGCTGCCAGACGAAGTGGTGGAGACAAGGTACAATTACGACATTTAAATGGCATCTGGATGGATTTATGAATAGGAAGGGTTCAGAGGGATATGGGCCAAATGCTGACAAATGGGACTAGATTGATTTAGGATATCAGGTCGGCACTGATGATTTGGATTGAAGGGTCTGTTTCCATGTTGTACATTTCTATGACTCTTTCCCTTTTTGACCACATCTGCTTATTTATTTCATCCAGTTGGAGATGCTAGAGCCTTGTTATTTCTCATCCTGCTTTCGATGTTAACCTATTTAAATCCTCCCTGTCTCCCACCTCAACTCCGTGTGTAAAGACCTGCCCATAGCACGGGCTGTTGGATTTGCTGGGACACTGCTCCCAGTTCTGTTTAAATGTAGCTCATTACAGGGGAATGACTCACTCTTTTCCTGGTGCTGCTGTCAGTGGCTCATGAATTGAACATTTTGTCTCTCCCATCAGTTACTCAGCCTGTTTCTTTTAACTTCCTAATCTATTTATCCCTACATCCATTTGTGATTTGGTCAGGTAACAACCCAGACATTACCCTGATGCTCAGTGTTTTAATCTTAACTCTTCCTCCTGAAGAAGTCTTTGCAGAACCTAATTCCTGGGGGTACAAATGTCAGTTTCTGCGTTTTGGCAGGGGAGCGGTGGAGGCTGTCAAGTAGAAACCTCAGCCGCCCTCCACGCACCACCCACTCTGAGTTATTCTCTCACGTGGGGGAATGGCCTCAAGCCTGGAACTGGGTAGGCAACGTAACATTCGGAATTGCTGGTTACAGATCTCTGTACTCTAGCTTTTTATTTTTCTTCTTTCGTGCAACGTGGACGTCACTGACTGGGCCAGGATTTATTGAGGAACTTGCTCGGCTCTTTCAGTGTGGAGTGAACAATCAGCCACGTTACTGTTGGCCTAGAGTCACGTGTAGGCCCAGATCAGGAAAGGAAGGCAGCTTTCCTTCCCTAAAAGGGCGCTAGTGAACCAGATGGGCTTTTACAACGATCATCGATTCATGATGACCTGTTATTGAGGCTAGTTTTCACTGGCAGATTCTTTTCCTTATTAACTGAAACTAAATTCAGCATCTGCTATGGTGGGATTTGAAACTGCGTGCCAAAACATTAGCCTAGGCCTCTGAATTATTAGCCATGTGACACTATAAGTATGTCAGCACTTCACCTTCTCTGTGCTTCTGTCTTCTGCTGTTACACCGCACCATCCCTCGCCTCTTTCTCCACTGTATTGATGACTGCATTGGTGCGGCTTCATGCTCCTGCTCCAGCAGTTCATCAAATTCGCCAACGTCTTCCAACCTGCTCTCAAATTCACCAGGACTATTTCTGACAACTCCCTCCCCTTCCTGGACCTCTCTGTCTCTATCTCCAGAAACTGACTCGCCCCACCGACATCCATTTCAAACTCACTGACTCCCACAACTACCTTGACTACACCTTGTCTCAGCCGCCCTCCAAAAAATGCTATCTGATACACCCAATTCCTCCACTACCACCGCATCTGCTCCCAGGATAAGGTGTTTCACTCCATGAGATCCCAGATAGCCTCCTCCTTTAGGGACTGTAATTTCCCCTCCTCAGTTAGTAAGGATGCCATCCACTACATCTCCCTCATTTCCCGTGTTTCGGCTCTCAAACCCTCTCCCCCAACAACAATAAGGATGGAGTCCCCTTAGTCCTCACATACCACCTCACCAAACTTCAAATGCAACGCAGCATCCTCCAACATTTCTGCCACCTACAATCAGACCCCGCCACGTAAAATCAGACCCCACCACCAAAAAGATATTTCCTTCCCTACCCCTGTCCGCCTTCCCCAGGAACCGTTCACTCCATAACTTGCTCGGCAGATCAACACTCCTCACCAATTTCTCCCCCACACCCGGTACCTTTCCCTGCAACGGCTGGAGGTGCCACATCTGCCCCTCAATTCCCCTCTCACCTCCACCCAAGGCCCAAAGCAATCCTTCCAAATCCATCAGAGATTCACCTGCACCTCATCCAACTTGATCTATTGCATCCGTTGCTCCTGATGTGGTCTCCTCTATATCCAGGAGACCAAACGCAGACTTGGGGACCAGTTTGTGGAACATCTGCGCTCTGCACGCAACCTGACCTTTTCTGGTTGCCGTCCATTTTAATCCCCCCTCCCACTCCACAACAACATGTCCGTCCTTGGCCTCCACTGTCAGACTGAGGCTAAACATAAACTTGAGGAACAACACTTGATATTTCGCCATTGGGCTGTAAGGTCCCAAGGCCTTAACAATGACTTCACCAGCATTAACCCATGTCCAGCCCTACCCTTCCTGACATGACCTAACTTGTCCATCTTCCTACTCACCTATCCGCTCAACCTTCCTGTAGACTCATCACAATAACCTTCTACCTGCATCCACCTATTACCATCTCTCCTACCCTTGCCCCAGCCCCTCCCTCAATTTATTTCTGGGCCCCCCTCCCCATTCCCAGCCCTGATGAAGGGTTTCAGCCTGGAACATTGACTTACCTGCTCCTCAGATGCTGTGTTTCTCCAGCCTCACACCTATAGACTGTGGCCTCCAGCTCGTGCAGTCTTTATTGCCTCCATCTTTGAGCTAATGTTTGTGATGTAGATACTTCTTGCTGAAGTTGTTGTTCAGGATTACAGTGCTGTCCATAAACCCCCCTGAGCTGCTGTTACAGGACAGAAGCTATACTGCTATCCCAAACTAACCTTAGTCGTTTAAGGTTTATTAATGTCATATGCTTTGTTATTTAAAAAAATACAATGGCATCCTCATTGTAAAAATATAAAGTACTCAATCTAACTTTAATTTGGAAGGATTTCTAGGTAAAATTCCATTTAACTTGCCTTGCACTCTCACTTGATTCTGGTCCTGCTCCACTCTCACCCACTCCTGGGCTCGGCCTTTTTATTTGCCCCAGCCCATTGCCGTGTGTACCATGCTGCAGTCAGCAAAGTCTCTTTGTGCTGAATATTTACCGGCCCTTGTCCTGCAGGTTTGTGGAGTCTCAGGGCCATCCTGAAAGTGATCCGGTTGTACTGTGGCTGAACGGAGGACCTGGCTGCAGCTCCTTGGATGGGCTTCTAAATGAACATGGGCCCTTCTTGGTAAGCAAGTAGGAATTTGGTGGTGGTGGGGTTGGGCCAGGCCAATGGAAGATTTGATGGATTTGAGAAGAGTTTGGGATCCTGCTGAGAAATATGTGGAATGAGTTGATCAGGTAGATGTTTACCCTGAATGAGCTTGTGTGGTTCAATGGATTTCCCTTGTGTGCTGAGCTGGTTAGCTCTGGCAAATTTCCAATTTGTCTCCATATTGCAAGGTGAGGGAAGTTTGGTGCATGAGGTTAATGGGGTAAGCATCAGCTGGGTTCCTGCTGCTGACTTGGCGAAACTCCAGAACAATCGTGGAATCCAACCAGAAGATCAGAGGTGAAGGGTCTGTTTTATGAAGACAGATTGTTGGGCCCGTCCTCTTTGAAGTTTAGAAGAATGAGAGGCAATCTCATTGAGGTATGGAAGATCATAAAGGGGATTGACAAAGTTGACATAGGTTGTTTCCCCATTTGGGGCAATCTAGAATGAAAGGTGGTAGTTTTAAGGTAAGGGGTAGGTAGTAGATTTAAAACTAAGATGAGAAAGGTTGTAAATCGGTGGAATTCACTACCCCAGTGAGTGGTGGATGCTGGGACTTGATTGGATTTGATTTATTATTGTCACATGTACTGAGATACAGTGAAAAGTATTGTTTTTCATGCTACCCAGACAAATCCTGCCTTATATAAGAACATCAGGGTAATAGAACAGAATGCAGAATATAGTGTTACAGCTACAGAGAAGGTGCAGAGAAAGATCAACTCCAATATGGGAGGCCTGTTCATAAATCTGATCATTGTGGGGGAGAAGCTGTTCTTGATTCTGTCGGTATGTGTTTTCAAACTTTCTGCCTGATGGGAGAGAGTATAACCGGGGTGGGAGCGGTCTTTGATTATGTTGACTGCTTTCCTCAGCAGCACAAAGTAAGACATGGAGTAACTGAGGAGGAGATCATTCATTAATTATTAATGCATTGAAGGGTAATGGAGAGCGGGCAGGAAAGTGAAGTTGAAGCAGAAATGATCAACCGTGATCATATTAAATGGAAGAGCAAGCTCGAGGGGCTGAATGGCCTACTCCTGCATAATGGTCTGATGTAATTGCGATGTTGTCCGAGATGAGCAACCTCTGAGAAACATTACTTCAGTGAGGATTGAGAGGAGGTCAGAGACTATTGAACTGTATCAGTGGGTGCACTGGAATGGCTTAGGGTGGTTTTCAAGCAACACCAACCTGTGCAAAGTCCCAAATACAAATGAAAGAGCGTGTATCTAAATAAGAAACAGGAGCAGGAGTAGAGGACTTGGGCCGGGCCCTTGCTTGCTGCATGACTCAACACAACTGTAGCTAATCATTTGATCTGTCTCTGCTCCTCTTTCTTTATTGGCTGAGAGATCAGAAATTCTTCATTTTGGATGTACTGAACCATGGAGAACTGCAGTCCCCAAAGATTCACAACCCTTTGAGTGATGAAACTTTTTTTCATGTGTATGTCCTTAATGATTGACCCCTGAAACAGATTTGAAATGTATAGCGGAGCAGGCACAGTTCCCAGAAGTCACCATAACCTTGCCATGGTCCTGTCATTGACAGTCACCTGTTGGTGTGTCTATCTGGATTCTCAGATTGGGAGTCGGAGACAGCTCACGGTTCAGAATAGACTTTGGAGGTGACCTGTGACGTGACACGTATGGCATCATTGCTACAGCGTCATGGGAGTCTTCAGTCCAACTCGTCCATGCCAACCAGTCTTCCGAGACTGAACTAGTCCCATTTGCTTGCGTTTGGCCCATATCCACCTAAACCTATTCAGGTACTCATCCAAATGCCTTTTAAATGTTGTAATTGTACTCGCCTCCACCGTCACCTCTGGCAGCTTGTCCTATACATGCACAACCCCTCTGTGTGAAAAAGTTGCCCGTAGATCTGTTTTAAATCTTTCTCCTCTCACCTTAAACCTATGCAGTCTAGTTTTGTACTCCCCTAATACACAGGAAAATATCGTGTGTATTCACTCCCTATCCATGCCCCTCATGATTTTATAAACCTCTATAAGGTCACCCCTCAGCCTCCGACACTCCAGTGAGAAAAGTTCTAGCCTATCCGGCCTTTCCTTATAACTCCAACCTTCCAGCCTCAGTACCATCCTCGTAAATGTTTTTTGCTCCCTTTCCAGTTCAACAACACTCTCTTCCTATAACAGGGCGACCAGAATTGTATGCTATACTCTAAATGTCACCTTACCGATATCTTGGCTTAAATCAGATGTGCTGTTTCAGGATGATTTCTTGAACTCGATTAAATCTGTGCACCACCCACCCCAACACCCCCACCTCTCATTGCAGTCGCCTGGTAAACATGCAATGAGAGGAGAAAAAGTCCTTACGGCAGCTTACAGCAGTATGGACTGCACCTGAACTGGTGCCAATATCCCCAGTACAGTCATAGTCATACACAATGGAAACAGACCCTTCAGTTCAACCAGTTTATGCTGACCATAATCCCAAACTAAACTAGTCCCACCTGCCTGCTCCTGGCCCATATCCCTCCAAACCTTTCCTATCCGTGTACTTATCCGAATGTCTTAATTGTGCCCACGTTCACCACTTCTTCCTTAGGAAGTTCATTCTACATGCAAACCTCCCTCTGCGTGGAAAAAAAAGTTGCCCCTCATGTCTTTTTTAAACCTCTTACCTCTCACCTTAAAATTGTGCCCCCTAGTCTTGAAATCTCCCATCCTAGGGAAAAGGTAACTACCATTAAGTCTACCTATACGTCTCATTGTTTTATAAACTTGTGTCAAGTCGTTTCTCAATCTCCTACGCTCCAGTGAAAAAAAGTCCCCAGCCTTTCTTTACAACTCAAACCTTCCAAATCCAGCAACGTCCAGGTAACTCTCTTCTGAAACTTTGATAATATCCCACATCCCACATGTTAACAAACCTGACCCCCAAAAATACAACTCTTAAAATGCTGCAGATGCTGATTTTTAAAAAGGAAAGTGCTGAAAGCCTTTCAGCATTACAGAAACTTGGGTAAGTGGCCATTAAGAAACTTGAGTAACTCAGGGACAGGAATGGTTGTTGGAAGTTCTGGGATTTAGATGCGTTAAAAAAAGAAGGGAAGGTGGTAAAAGAGGTGGGGGGGAGTGGCATTGCTAGTCAGGGTTAGCATAGCAGTTACTGAAAGGCAGTTCGAGAATGATATGTCTACAGAGTTAGTTTGGGTTGAGGTCAGGAACAAGAAAGGAGCAGTCACTTTGTCGGGGTGTTTTTTTTTTAACAGACCCCCTAATAGTTGCAGAGAAGTGGAGGAGCGGATTGGGAGGCAGATATTGGAAAGGTGCAGAAGTCGCAGGGTTGTAGTCATGGGTGAATTCAACTTTCCAAAGATTGATTGGAAATATTTTAGTTCTAATAGTTTAGATGGAGCGGATTTTGTCCAGTGTGTTCAGGAAGGATTCCTGACACAGTGTGTAGATAGACCAACACAAGGAGAGGCCACTTTGGATTTGGTGCTTGGCAATGAACTGGGCCAAGTGTTAGACCTGTTGGTAGGAGAGCATTTTGGCAGTAGTGATCATAACTCTGTTACTTTTACAATAATCATGGAAAAGGATACGTACACACAGCAGGGTAAGGTTTATAATTGGGGGAAGGGTAATTACAATTCTGTTAGGCAAGAACTGGGTAACATAAAATGGGAACAGATGCTGTCAGGGAAGAGCACTATTGAAATGTGGAGATTGTTTAAGGAATGCATACTGCATGTGCTCGATATGTTTGTCCCTAGCAGGCAGGGAAGATGCGGCCGAGTGAGGGAGCTATGGTTCTCGAGAGGTCGAGCGACTGGTTAAGAGGAAGAAGGATGCATTTGTAAGGTTTAGGAAACAATGATTGGAAAAGGCTGTAGAGGGATACAAGTTAGCCAGGAAGGAGCGGAAGAAAGGGCTTAGGAGAGCTACTGGGGACATGAGAAAACCTTGGCAGATAGGATCAGGGAAAACTTCAAGGCTTTTTACACATACGTGAAGAAAACGAGAATGACCAGAGAAAGGGTAGGACCGATGAAGGATTCTAAAGGGAATTTGTGCACAGAGCCTAAAGAGATAGGAGAGGTCCTTAATGAATACTTTTCTTTGGTATTCACAACTGAGAGGGACCTAGTTGTAGGGCAGGACAGTGTGAAACAGGCTGGTAGGCTAGAGGAGGTGGATGTTAGTAAGGAAGATGTACTAGGAATTTTGAGGAACTTGAAAATTGATAAGTCCCCTGGGCCTGATGGGATTTATCCAAAGATTCTGTCGGAAGCGAGGGAAGAGATCGTAGGGCCTTTGGCAATGACCTTTTCATCCTTACTGTCCACGGGTATAGTGCCGGAAGATTGGAGAGAGGCAAACATCATTCCCCTGTTCAAAAAAGGGAATAGGGAATAGGGATAACCCCGGAAATTACAGGCCAGTTAGTCCTACGTCAGTGGTGGGCAAATTATTGGAAAGGGCTCTGAGAGACAGGATTTATGATCATTTGGAAAGGCACAGTTTGATTCGTGATAGTCAGCATGGATTTGTGAGGAGTAGATCATGCCTCACAAACCTTTTTGAATTCTTTGGAGAGGTGACCAAACACGTGGATGAAGGTAGAGCGGTGGATGTGGTATACATGGATTTAAGGCGTTTGGTCAGGTTCCCCATGGTAGGCTCATGCAGAAGGTAAGGGACATTGATGGAATGCAGAGCTGGACTGAGAAGTGGCAGATGGAGTTTAACCCTGAAAAGTATGAGGTTCATTTTGGAAGGACAAACTTGAAAGCAGAATACAGGGTTAACGGAAAGATTCTTGGCAGTGTGGAGGAGCAGAGGGACCTTGGGGTTCATGTCCACAGTTCCCTGAAAGCTGCCACCCAGGTGGATAGAGTTGTTAAGAAAGTCATGTGGTGTGTTAGCTTTCATTAATAGAGGGATTGAGTTCAAGAGCCGTGAAGTTATGCTCCAGCTATACAAAACACTGGTTCGGCCGCATCTCGAGTATTGCATCCAGTTCTGGTCGCCTCATTACAGGAATGATGTGGAAGCGCTGGAAAAAGTGCAGAGGTGATTTACCAGGAAAGTAGGGACTGCTGATGCTGGAGGATCTGAGATAACAAGGTATAGAGCTGGATGAACACAGCAGGCCAAGCAGCATTAGAGGAGCAGGAAAACTGATGTTTTGGGTCTAGACCTTTCTGAAGATTTACCAGGATGTTGCCTGGAATGGAGGGAAGGTCTTCTGAGGAAAGGTTGAGAGAGCTAGGGCTTTTCTCTTCAGAACGACGAAGGATGAGAGGTGACTTGATAGAGGTGTACAAAATGATCAGAGGTATAGAGTGGACAGCCAGAGACTTTTTCCTAAGGTGAAGATAGCTGTTGCGAGGGGGCATTGTTTTAAAGTGAGTGGAGGTAGATATAGGAGAGACGTCAGAGGTAGGTTCCTTACTTAGAGACTGGTCGGGGCGTGGAATGCATTGCTGGAGCGGGTAGTGGAGTCGGCCTCATTCAGGGCATTTAAGCGGCTATTAGATAGGCAAATGGATGATAGTATAAGGTAGGTGTGGAGGTTAGATAGACCTTAGGTTTAGGGTAAAAGTTTGGCACAGCATTGTGGTTCGAAGGGCCTGTACTGTGCTGTACTGTTCTATGTTCTATGTCCTCAGTTGGTCTGAGCATCTGTGGAGAGAGGAAAACAATTCATATTTCAATTTGACTGTCCTTCATTGCACTCTGCAAAGAGGGTTAAGATGTAGTAGATTGTTCATCCTCATTGCTTTCTATTTTCCTCCTAGTACTGTATTAAAATGTTTTCTAAAATCTCCTTTCACAGCCACTTCCTCCTTCTGACTGTCTCTGTTTTTATTGTATTCAGCGTTGTGGTTTGTTTTCTTTGCGTTTAGTTGAGACGACCCATTCCCTCTCTTTATTTAAACCTTTGTATATCTCTGTCTCTTTCATCACCATTAAAATGTTGTCATTTTGACTGGGCCTCTGTCTCTATCAAAGGCATTAAACCTATTTTCCAACACCTTGCAGTTCTAAAAAGTAATTCAGGACTCAAAACGTTAGCTGGCTTTGCCTTTGCAGATGCTGGCCAGACCTGCTGAGTTTCTCCAGCATGCTCTGTTTTGGTTTTAAAAGCAGGGAAGTATCTTGCTGTGAAGTTGCTGAACTTTTCACATGAGGAAAGGAAAAGGTTTTCACCTCACTGCTCGCATTGATGTTCTTTGTACTCTGTCATAATAACATTGCAAGTTCCTCTAACAAGACACTGGTGATCTTTACATATGGAGTCTCTTAAATGTGCCAGGAGTATAATATGTAATGTAACTGGAGCTTTATGACTATTGATCCATTTGAAAAGATATCTTTCAGCTAACATTGGCAAACCATAGCGCAATCCCAGAGTTGCCCTCAGTACTGCATGAACTGATTCAAATGTTGCTGTTTACCTTGTAGATCCAACCAGATGGGAAGACACTCCAATACAATCCTTACTCCTGGAATCTGGTATGTATTCTTTTCCATTGCAATTTTTTTTTTGTGTGTTTGCTGCTTTAATTGGCTTTTGTCTCGCTCTTCTTCTCCCCTCCAACGCTATGAGGAAATTTTGTGCAAGATATCCACATAATTTCATCCCTTTAGCCCCAGTATCACTTAGGAGCAGGGGAAGTCTGTTAGCCCCTCCAGCCTATTCCTTCATTCTAGATCATGGCTGATCATGTGCCTCAAAGCTCTATTGCCACACTATCCTCATATTCCACGACATTATTAGCAACTAGAAATTTATCAATCTCTGTGCGGAAGTGTAGAAACGTGATGTTACTCACCGGGCTTTCGATGTATTTGTGGATAATCTGCAGTGAATATATCCTTCTGAGGTGCTGTGTCCAAATCTGAACGCTGTATTCCAGATACGGTCTGTTCAAGGTAAATGAAGCGCAATTTCCACCTCCTTTGGCATTTATTTCAAGAGGCTTAGATAAAATGAGAGAGAGATCTTTGATTAGTTTTGGTACATATTTACTCATTTTTAATGATATCTGAATTTGGACTCTGAAATTGATTTGCCTTCCCATCACCCCACTTTCTGACTGTTTACAAAGTGTTTGAAGGAGAGAACTTCCTGCTTTTCCACACTAAACTCTATTTGCTATTGATACACACACTCACTGATAGATATGAATCTATCCGGTGGAAATTGGAAAAGAAAATTTTGTGAATGGGGCATTTAGAAACATGCTGATTTTCTAAATTAGAGCCAGGCTAAGTTTGACAATATTAGGCCGGAACTTTGAAAGGGTGATTGGAGTAGGTTATTCACAGGTAAAGGGACAATTGGGAAGTGGGAGGCCTTTAAGAATGAGATAACGATAGTTTGGAGACTGTATGTTCTTGTTAGTGTGAAGGGCAAGGCTGGTAGGTGTCGGGAATTCTGGATGGCTAGAGAAATTGAAGCTCTGGTCAAGAAAAAGAAGGAAGCATATGTCAGGTATAGACAGCTGCAACTGAGTGAATCGGGGAAGGCAATGGCCTAGTGGTATTATCGCTGGACTGTTAATCCAGGGACCCAGATAACGTTCTGAGGACCTAAGTTCGAATCCCGCCACGATAGATGGTGGAATTTGAATTCAATAAAAATATCTGGAACTAAGAATTTAATGATGACCATGAATCCACTGTTAATTGTCGGAAAAACCCATCTGGTTCACTAATGTCCTTTAGGGAAGGAAACTGCCATCCTTACCTGGTCTGGTCTACATGCGACTATAGACCCACAGCAACGTGGTTGACTCTAAACTGCCCTCTGGGCAATTAGCGATGGGCAACGAATGCTGCCTGATCTGTGATGCACTCATCCCTTGAATGAATAATGGTAAAAAGAAATCCCTAGAAGACTATACAGACAGTAGGAGTGTACTCAAGGGAAATCAGGAGAGCAAAAGTTAGTTTTGGCAATTAGAGTTAAGGAGAATCCAAAGAGATTCTATAAATATATTGAGGGCAAAAAAGTAATAAGGGAGAGAATAGAGCCCCTTAAAGATCAATGTAGCCATCTTTATGTGGAACCACAGGAAATGGGTGAGATACTAAATGTATATTTCGCCTCAGTATTTACTGTGGAGAAGGAGATGGCAGCTAGGGAATTTGGGAAAATAAACCGTGATGTCTTGATAATAATTCATATTACAGAAGAGGTGGTGCTGGAGGTCTTAAAATACATAAAGGTAGATAAATCCCTGAGACCTGATCAGGTGTTTCCCAGAACTCTGTGGGAAGCTAGGGAAGAGATTGGTGGGCTCCATGCTGAGGTGTTTGTATCATCGATGCCGGAAGGCTGGAGGTTGGCTAACGGTGCCTTTATTTAAGAGAAGTTGTAAGGAAAGCAAGGGGGACTGTAGCCTGGTGAACCTTATGTCGCTGGTGAGTAAGTTGTTGGAGGGGGATTCTGAGGGACAGGATTTACATTCATTTGGAAAGGCAAGGACTGGTTAGCATGGCTTTATGTGTGGAAAATAATGTCTCACTAACTTGAGTTTTTGAAGAGATAACAAAGAAGATTGATAAAGGCAGAGCAGTGGATGTTGTCTACATGGACTTCAGCAAAGCGTTCGACAAGGTTCGGTATGGTAGACTAGTTAGTAAGGTTAGATCACATGGGATCTAGGGAGAGCTAGCCAGTTGGATACAAAATTGGCTCGAATATAGGAGACAGAGGGAAGTGGTGGAGGGTTGTTTTTCAGACTGGAGGCCTGTGACCAGCAGAGTGCCACAAGGATCTGTGCTGAGTCCACTGCTTTTCATCATTTACATAAATGATTTGAATGTGAATATTGGAGGTATGGTTAGTAAGTGTGCAGATGACACCAAAATAGGTGGTGTGATGGAGTGTGAAGGAGGCCACCTCAGAGTTCAACAGTGCCTTGATCACATGGGCCAAGGGGTGGCAGACAAAGTTTAATTTGGATAAATGTGAGGTGTTGCATTTTGCTAAGGCAACCCAGGGCAGGACTTACACAGTTAATGGTAGGGCCTTGTGGAGTGTTGCTGAACAAAGAGACCTAGGGGTGCAGGGGCGTAGTTCCTTGAAAGTGGAGTCTCAGATAGGATGGTGAAGAAGGCATTTAGCATGTTTGCCTTCATTGGTTATAACATTTGAGTATGGGTGTTGGGATATCATGTTGCGGCTGTACAGGACGTTTGGTGAGGCCACCTTTGGAATACTGCGTTCAGTTCTGGTCACCCTTCTATAGGAAGGATGATGTTAAACTTGAGAGGGTACAGAAAAGATTTACAAGGATGCTTCTGGGACTAGAGGGTTTGAGCTATCGGGAGAGGTTGGATAGACTGGGGCTTTTTCCCCTGGAGTGTCGGAGACTGAGGGGTGACCTGAGAGGTTTATAAAATCTCGAGGGGCATGGATAAGGTGAATAGCCAAGGTCTTTTTACCCCAAGGTAGGGGAGTCCAAAACTAGAGGATATAGGTTTAAGGTGAAAGGGGAAAGACTTGAAAAAGACCTGAGGGATAATTTTCGTGCTGAGGGTGGTGCGTATATGGAATGAGTTGCTAGAGGAAGTGGTGGACGTGGGTACAATTACAACATTTAAAAGGCATCTGGATGATTAGGAAGGGTTTGGAGGGAAATGCTGGCAAATGGGGACTAAATCAGATTGGGATGTCTGGTTGGTATGGATGATTTGGACCTATGTAGGCTGATTACCTGGGTGTAATTGTTAGTCTGTGCTTTCACCTGGTTATTTGTTCTGCTTTAACAGTATAATGAACCATGTTTCCATTGTAGATTGCAAACGTACTGTACCTTGAGTCACCAGCGGGGGTCGGATTCTCCTATGCCGATGACCAGAAGTACCGGACCAATGATACTGCGGTAAGACCATGGGAAGGATGGTGAGGAGGAGTATAAGTACACAGTATAACTGAAACATAATCTCCCTCCTTTTCTTTCATTCCCCTTGTGAAATGTATTATAACATTTCATTTGCTTTATTTAATCGCTTGCTGAGTCTGTACAACATAATCTTGTGATTCATACAGGATGACATTCTGAACCCTCAGCATCTCGGAGCTCTGTAGTCTCTCACCGTTTAGATAATAGGCTTTTTTGTTTTGTTCATCTTGCCAAAATGGACAATTTTACATTTTTCCCACAATACACCCCATCGCCCTGTCTGTCTCAATTATACTAGGGTTGGCAACCCTCAAGGATTGGCCTGGAGTCTCCAGGAATAGAAACTCAATCTCCAAAGCACTGTTGTGTGCAGCAGCTGAGAAAAATCAGAAACACTGAAAATAAAGTCTTGCTTACTTTCTTTTAACATTTCCCTATCGCACATAAAATTCTGGAACGTGGTGCAGGGGCCGGGGGAAAAGAGAAGAAAGAAAATCCAGTTGGTTTATGCGTCATTTGCTTTCCAATTGCTGGAGGAAGACTGTCAGTTTAGTGTCTGGCTAGGCAGCATGGTGGCTCAGTGGTTAGCATTGCTGCCTCTCAGCGCCAGGGACCTGGGTTCAATTCCAGCTTCGGGAAACCCTAAGTGTGGAGTTTGCATGTTCTCACCTTGTTCTGTGTGTGTCCTCTGGGTGCTGCAATTTCCTCCCATAGTCCCAACTTGTGCAGGCTAGATGGATTGGCCATGCTAACTTGCCCCATAGTGTCCAGGGATATGTAAGCTAGATGGGTTAGCCATGGTAAATGAGGGTTGCAAGATAGGATAGGATGATCAGTTTGGATGGGATGCCCTTCAGAGGATTGATACAGACCTGATGGGTCATACAGTCATACAGCATGGAAACAGGCCCTTCGGTCCGTCTCATCTGCGCCAACCAGACATCCCAATCCCATTTGCCAACATTTGACCCCTATCCCTGTGAACCCTTTCTATTTGTGTACCCATCCAGATGTCTTTTAATTGTTGGAATTGAACCAGCCTGCAACACCTCCCCTGGCAGCTTGTTCCATACACTCACCACCATCTGTGTGAAAAAGCTACCCCTCAGGTTCTTTATAAATCTTTCCCCTCTCACTTTAAACCTATGCCCTCTAGTTTTGGACTCCCCCACCCTAGGAAAAAGACCATGGCTATTCACCCTATCCACGCCCGGCATGATTTCATAAAGCTGTAAAGGTCACACCTCTTTCCACACTGTAGGGATTCTATGACTACCGGCTGGAGTCTGGTCATGAGATGAAATCTCCAGGAATTGATTTCATCGCAGTTGGCAACCCTAAATGGTGCCATCATTTTGCCTGTTACAACCTGTATTCATAGGTAGGAATGGGGAGTGGGCAGAGTGACCTGAGGACTTCAAACTGCAGCCGTATGAAAGAGACCACCTTGTTTGACTAGCCTGTTACGCCCTCCTGACAGATGGAGCATGTGATTAGACTTTTCCACCTGCCCCTCTATCCTGTTGCGTCTTACATCCATGAAGAAGCAAATCCCAGCACCTATAAGGGAATATATATCCTGCAAAATTCCTCATCCACCTCTTCTAGTGATCCAAATGAAGCTGGGAGATCATGGATCAAAAGTCTAGTCTAGTCACACTCCACGATTCAGAATCATAAGATTTTTATTTTGAACCATCTTGGAACTCTTGTAGTCCAAATAATTACAAAAGGAAGCAACGAAGTTGGAGGGATAGGGGCTGAGTGCAGGCACGTGGGACTGTATACTTTGGGAACATTGTTGGCATGGACTGGTTGGACCGAAGGGACTGTTTCCATGCTGTGTGATTCTATGACTCTGATACGGTTTAATGCCCTCCTTCTGGTCCTCTGTTTAAAACTGGTATCTCTTGATCTCAAGCAATCTCTCAACAGGTGTACTATGGTGCTCTTCTGTGATTTTTATCTAAATCTCTTACCAGATCACCACAGTTGCTCAAGTAAATAGATGAAGCTTATTGGAGTAGTCTTTAAAACCAGGAATTATTCTTTTAACTCCCCTCTGGACCTTGTCCAAAGCCAACATTCAGAAGTTGGGTTGAAGTGTGCCTGTGTAGCTGTCTTTGGAGCTGCATTATCGTAGACTCATACAATCTCTACATTATGGAAGCAGGCTATTTAGCCCATCAGGTCCACACCAACCCTTCAAAGAGGGTCCCACCCAAACCCATCCCCTCGTCTATCCCCGTAACCCTGCATTTTCCGTGGCTAATCCACTTAGCCCACACATCCCTGGACACTATGGTCAATTTCACATGGCCAACCCACCTAAACTGTCACATCTTTGGACTGTGGGAGACATGGAGAGAATGTGCAAACTCCACACAGTAGCCTGAGGCTGGAATCAAACCAAGGTCGCTGGCACTGAGGTAGCTGTACTAACCAGTGAGCCACCTTGCTGCTGTTATGCTGTTAGAGAAATGAATAATTATTTCTTTCCCATGTTCATTTAAGTCACAGATAACTGAAATGACACACCATTTGTAGTTTATGCTGGGCCTGTTTTGCTTTTAACACCAGGGTTTCCCAGACTGTAGGTTGTGACCCTCACTGGGGTCATCGGAGAGTTCAGACGGAGTGATGAGTCTGCTGTGGAGCTCTCACTCTCAACAACCTCAGGGTTTCTTTAAATCCTGCATGTTCTTTGACAAACGCATGTGGCCTCACTGCCTGATATTAATAGGTTGCAGCCTGTCTGCAAGCAAATCTAATGGGAAGTAGCTGTGTACTTAAAAACCCAGTGGATTAAACATACCGTACATGGCTCCACCCCCTTACCACTGTCACGGGTCTCTGGCACCCCCCCCCTCCCTTTTTATGCCCTGCCTTCCCAAGGGCATTTCGTCCATATCCAACCTCCTCCTACAAGCATCTTCCCTCGACATCCCCACCTCCCGTAGCATCTCCCCTGTCCCCTCCACCATCTCCTCCCTTAGGTTGGGGGTCTCGGCGTCTTTTCAGCCCCAGAATAGGGGTCACAATGAGACCAGTTGAGCTTTGCCTTGCACCATGACCTGGTTCGCCAGGAATCCTCATTACCTGCACTGTCTGAAATGACGGAACATTTTTCTGTGTCTATTTCCACCCCCGCCCCACCCTGTCTGTGTTTCTCCTGTCTCAGGTTTCGTTCAATAACTTCCTGGCTCTGAAGGAGTTCTTCCGTCTGTTCCCTGAATACAGCAAGAATAGTTTCTACATCACAGGGGAGAGCTATGGAGGAATCTACGTGCCAACACTGGCAGAGCGTGTCATGACTGATCGCAGCATCCGTTTTCAGGTGGGGAGTCATGCAACAGAAAAGCGTAAAGAAAACACCGGAAAGTTTTGAGTTGGTCATCGGTGGGGGTGGGAATCCCAGTTAATACCCCATGTCAGTGACTTTTTGTCTCCGTAAGTGGCTCAATGCTCGTTTTTCTTGATCAGAATGGGGACAATGGGATGTATAGCCATCCCGATGGGAGTATCCTCTACTGGTGAAATGTCAGAGTTCAAGACCATTTGAAAAGTAACTCTTAAAGTTTTCAAGAACCAATGTTACTGACGTTGCTAATAACAAAAAACCAGGTTGTCTGCTTGTTGCTGTTTGTGGGATCTTGCTGTGCATTATTGGGATGACCATGTTTCCTACATTACAACAATTACTGTATGTCACAAGCACATTGGAATGTCCTGCTGTCAAATGCATGCAGTCCTTTTTTTTTGTTTTACTTCAGGGAAAACCCACAATTTTTTTGGTTTCACTTCAGAAGAGTCCAGGCTGGCATTAATTGTCCATCCTGTCTTCGCCTGAAGGTGTTTTCCAAGTGGTTTCCTTCGTTGTGATCATATTCTGTGTCTTACTGGAAGAATTCAGGTGTTTAGTAATTAATGGCATCAGACCAGCAACTCGAGATTGTAATTCTGCTATGAAAATTGTAAAAGTCAAGTTGTCGCAATGCAACAAAAAGCTGTTGGGTTGTTGTGAAATAATCTCCAGGGAAATAAATCTGTTCCTTGCAGCTGGTCCGGTTTACATGTGACTCCAGTCCCACACTAGAAGATGAATCGTCCTCATATTTAGCTGCACGATCAAGATGCCAAAGGCTATGGGCCAAGTGCTGGAAAATTGAAATACTTAGGAGCTTGTTTTAGACTGTGGGTGGCACAGTGGCTCAGTGGTTAGCACTGCTGCCTCACAGCACCAGGGATCTGGGTTCGATTCCGCCCTCGGGCGACTGTCTGTATGGAATTTGTACATTCTCCCTGTGTCTGCGTGGGTTTCCTCCGGGTGCTGTGGTTTCTTCCCACAGTCCAGGGATGCGCAGGCTCGGTGGATTAGCCGTGGGAAATTCAGGGTTAGAGGGGTGGGGGTCTGGGTGGGGTGCTCTTTAGACGGTCAGTGTGGGCTTGAAGGACTGAATGGCCTACTTCTGCCCTGTAAGAATTCGATGACTGGCACAGATTCAATGGGCCGAAGGACTTTTTCATGTCCTGTTTGACTCTATACTATCCTAAAGGCATCTGAGTAATAAATGCTACTTTTTCAGAATAGCCTTCATCTCAAGAACTAATCTGATAAATTCTTCATTTCATTCCCCCTGCCTTCTCAGTTCTAGGACAATGTGAGCCCAATCCCTCAGGATATTTCCCCACAATCCAGTAACCATGACACTGGATGTTGTCCTGCTTCAATCCAGACCAACTGTCCATGCAAGTAGCTGGCCAATGTGGTTTAATGTGCCCTTGGGTCAGATCATCAAACAGATCTCCAGTTATGAACAACGGCTTCCTAAATTCGCTTGCATTTTCCATCATTTCCTGGGCAGCCTAGTCAAAGCATTTAACAGGATTGGGTAGGAGAGATGCAGAGAAACTATTCACTGTTGCAGGGGAATCAACCAAGGAGTTCAATACCCCTGCATGATGTGGATTCAGGAAGCATTCATCTACTGGAAGACAGTGGAAATCTGGAACTTTCTCCATTAAAGGTTATGGATATTGAGATGTTAGTTAGGTAAAGATATAGAGGGTATAGAATAAAGGTGAGTACATGTTTTAAAGAAGACTAGTCATGATCAAACTGAATGAGGGCCAATACATCCCCTGGTTCCTTTGTTCCATAGTAATGTTAATGTTGTTTTTCCAGGGAATGGCTGTTGGAAATGGATTATCCAGCTGGGAATACAATGACAACTCTTTGGTTTACTTTGCTTTCTACCATGGCCTGTTGAGATCTACGTGAGTAGCAACAACTCTGATTTTGAGCCTTGAGCTATGCTTTGTGTGGTTTAGTGTTGCTGCTGTTGGGAGTTCAGGGCACCAGGGGGTGCAGGTTTGCCAAATGTTGTGCACCTTTTCAAATGCAGGGCTTCTAAAATGTTGCCTTCTAACTCCTGGGCAGCTGGATTAATATAGCGGAAGCCTTTTGAGCTAGGAGACTGCTTCATGAGGCTGAAGTTGATGAGGATGGAAACAGTGCTAGATAAACTTAGTAGGTCTGGCAGCATCTGTAGAGAGAGAAACAGAGTTATGTTTCAGGGCTGACCCTTCACCTGAGCTGAGGAAAGTGCAAACTTGCTGCATTCCATTCTCTGCACTCCAAGCCCAACATCGTCATTAACACGTGCTGTCGTTTGATGTTTGCAATTATTTAATGAAACGCCTCTACCTTGGAGGTGGAAGGTTTACTCTCTGACACTTCCTCCTGCCTGCCCCCAGACCACAACCTCACCATTAAACATCAGGCGAATTTTTTTTGTTCCCCCATGCCTATCACTAACCACCTCTTTCCTCCATATCCTTCACATCCATGTTTTCCGCCTCCCCGTCTCCAAGATCCACAAGAAGACCTTTGTTGACAGCTCTTTCATTGCAGCTTGCTGCCCCCTCACACAACTGGTTTCCTCCACCCTTTGGAAGATTTTTCTTTCTTTGTCCAGCCTTGTGAAGACCCCCAGCACCACCACAACCACAGACCCTCACTTCCCATTTTCCCAGTCCTCATTTCATTGACATAACCTACCACATGTCTAACTTCTCCCAACAATATAGGATGATCCCAGACATCGTACATTAATACAGAAGAATTAGGAGGAGGATAAGGCCATTCAATTCCTTGAGCATGTTCCACGATTGTGTGACCAGGGTTGACCCAAACGTAAATCTCAAATCCACATTCCTGCTTGCTCCTGATCGTCACCTTTTACTCCTTTACTCGCCACGAATCTATTTACCACCATCTTTTTTTAAAAAAAACAAAGACTCTAAGTCTGTCATGAAAATACCAAAGGGATTACACAGTCAGGATGGATTTATGAGGTAAATTGTTTTTGACAAACCTGCTGAATGTTTTTCTTAAGATAACAGTAGACTAGATAAGGGAGTACCAGTGGGTGTGGTATATTTGGACCTTCGGAAAGCAGTGGATAAAGTTGAAACATGGGATTGGTAATGGAACGGATTGAGAATTAGCTGTCAGGAAAAGGTTCAAATAAATAGGTTCTTTTCAGAGTCGAAGGCATTGACAAGTGGAGTACCACAGGTTTCAGTGCTTGGGCCCCATATGCATTATATATAAAAATAATGTTAGGATATGTAGAGTAACAATTTGAATGAGGGAATCAAATGTGATATTTCTAAGTTTACTGATGACATAAAACTAAGTGGGACAGTGAGTACTGCGGATGATGTGAGGGGGCTACAGGGTGAAGAAGGTAAATGCATGGTTAATGTGGTTTAACATGGACAAGTATGACTTTGCCTTTCTGTTCTTCCGACTAAGTGGACAGTGTGTTATTTAAATGTTGACAGATTGGGAAAGGTAGATTTGGGTGTCCTAAACCAGTCATTGAAAGCAAGCATACAGGTGCAACAAGCAGTTACGAAGGTAAATAATTGGCTTTCATTACAAGAGGGATTGAGTACAGGAACAAAGATGTCTTACTGTGGCTGTGTAGGGTCTTGGTGAGACTACACCTGCAGCATTACATGAAGATTTGGTTTCCTTGCCTAAGAAAATCTATCCTTGCCATAGAGGGGGTGCAGCAAAGGTTCACCGGACTGATTCCTGCAATAGCAAGTCTTGTTGTATGAGGAGAGATCGGTTTGACTGGGCCTATATTCAGAGGAGTTCAGAAGAATGAAAGGGGATCTTGTTCATATGGGGTTGGAGAGACTGGATCCAGGAATGATGTTTTAATGCAGCTGGGGGTCCAAAAGAAGGTGTCAGGAGATGTGAGATGGACTGAAATGATGAAATATATTTTCACTCAAAGGGTGGTGAACCAGTGGAATTCTCTCCCACAGAAAACTATGACGACCAAGTCACTAAATGTATTCAAGAATGAAGTTGATTTCTAAAAGCTGAAGGCATCAAGGGATACAAGGAGAGACCGAGAGTATGGTGTTGAGTTTAAGTATCAGCCATAATCAAGTTGAACGGCAGGGAGGATTCAATGGGCCAAATGGCCTTTTCCTCCTCCTCTCTGTTTCTACGTTTCCACCCCCTTGTCAGGAAGAGTTCCGAAGACTTACGACCCTCTGAGGGAAAAACATTTCTCCTAATCCCGAGTTTTAAATGGGCGACCCCTTGTGTTTAAACAGTGACCCACAGTTCCAGGTTTTCTATCAAGAAAACATGCTCTCCACATCGTCTCGGCCAAGGCCATGCAGGATCTTCAACTAAGGCTCCTTTTCATCTTCTAAATTCCAACTTTCTTCGTAAGACAACCTGCCCACTTCCAGGTGTTAATCTAGTAAACCATCTTTAAACTGCCTCCAATGTATTTACTTCCATAAATAAGGAGACCAAGAATGTACACAGCACTCCAGGTATTGACTCAGTGTCCTGCAAAACTGAAGCACACCCTCCATTCTTTAGTATTCGATTCCCTTGCAATAAATGATATTCCATTTGCTTTCCTGCTTACTTTCTGTACCTGCATACTAGCATTTGCAATTCGTTCACAAGGATACTCTAATCTCTGTCTGTGGTCCTTCACAATTTAGATGATGTTCTATTTTATTCTTCCTGCCAAAATGGACAATTCCACATTTTCTCACGTTATGCTATTTTGCCACATCTTTGCCCACTCGATTTCTCCTCTTTGTATATGGGATGCAGGTACTGCTGGCGAGGTCAGCATTTATTGCCCAACCCTAAAATCACTTGAACTGAATGGCTTGATGGGTCTTTTTCCATTCCCGAAGAAAAGGCCCATTGACGACTGCTGTCTGTACCAGAGATCTTAAAAGTTGAAGCTATCCACATTGCTGTGTGTCTGGGGTCCAATGTAGGCCAGACTGGGTAAGGACTGCAGATTTCGTCCCCCCAAGCAGATTTATGAACCTAAACCTAAAGCCCTTCTGGAAATCTAATGTTGTACATTCACCTGTTATGTTCTGAATAAAATGGATGCCACTTCTTCAAAGAGCTCCATTAGTTAAACGTGATTTCCCTTTGTCAAAACCACATTGATTCTGCCTGATTTCCTTGCCTTGCTCTCGATGCCCTGCTATACTGCCTTTAATTATAGCTTCTAAGATTTTCCCTCTGGATGTTAAGCTAACTGGCCTGCAGTTTCCTGCTGTGTGCCTCCCTCCCTCTTTAAGTAAAGGAGTTACATTCAACATCTTCCAGTATAATGGGATTTTCCGCATGGAAGACATGTCTCATGGAGTCCCACACTGATGTTTGTGAGAGTTGGGCATAGCAGAAAACATGTCTTTCAAATGATACCTGGCCTATTTCTGATAAAGTAGACATTGCATTTGCTATGTTTGTATCCACAGCCTCAGAGTCCCTACAACGTGGAAACAGGCCAATCAGTCAAGTCTATACTAACCTTCCGAAGAGCATCCCATCCAGACTCACTCCCCCATCCCTGTAACACTGCATTTCCCATGGCCAATCCATCTTTGGACTGTGGGAGGAAACTGAAATACCCAGAGGAAACCCACGCAGAAGCTTTTTCCCAGAGTGGGGGACTCAATTACTAGGGGTCATGATTTCAGGGTGAGAGGGGAAAAGTTTAAGGGAGATATGCGTGGAAGGCTCTTTACGCAGAGGGTGGTGGGTGCCTAGAATGCATTGCCAGCGGTGGTGGTAGAGGCGGGCACGATAGTGTAATTTAAGATGTATCTAGACAGATACATGAATGGGCAGGGAGCAGAGGGATACAGATCGTTGGAAAATAGGCGACAGGTTTAGATAAAGGATCTGGATCGGTGCAGGCTTGGAGGGCTGAAGGGCCTGTTCCTGTGCTGTAATTTTCTTTGTTCTTTGACATGGGGAGAATGTGCAAACTCCACACAGACAGTCACCCAAGGCTGGAACCACACCTGGGTCCCTGGTACAGTAAGGCATGTAAGAATCTCCTTACATTTCCCAGAGTCCTCAACTGTTCCTCATACGACAAACCCTTCATCCCCTAGATCATTCTTGTAAATCTCTGGATCCCCTCCAACACCAGCACCTCCTTCCTTAGATATGGTGCCCAAAACTGCTCTCAGTATTCCAAATGTGGTCTGACAGCTTCGGTGGTATCCCATTCTCTTGTATTCTAGCCCTCTTGAAATGAATTGTATCATTTCATTTACTTCCTACCTGCCAACTGAACCTGCATGTTAACCATTAGAGAATCCTGAACTAGGACTCCCAAGTTCTTTTGTGCTTCAGGTTTCCAAAACCTTTCCCATTTGGAAAATAGTCTGTGTCTCTATTTCTACCAAAGTGCATAAGATCACATTTTCCCACATTGTATTCCTTTTACCACTTCTTTCTCTATTCTACTAGCCTGTTCATGTCCTTCTGCAGCCACCCAGCTTCTTCAATACTGTTTGTCCCTCCACCTTTCTTTGTGTCATTTGCAAACTTAGCAACAATGCCCTCAGTTCCTTCGTCTAGATCGTTAATGTATAGCTTGAATATTTGTGATCCTACCATGGACTCCCACGGAACGCCACTAGTCACCAGCTGCCATCCTGAATAAGTCCCCCTTTATCCCCACTCTCTGCCTCTGCCAGTCAGCCAATGCTGTATCCATGCCAGTATCTTTCCCTGATTACCATGGGCTCTTATTTTGCAGCCTCCTGTCCAGCACCTTCTCAAAGGTCTTCTGGAAAACCAAATAGATCATCTCCACTGAGTCTCCTTTAACTTGTTAGCTCCTCAAAGAATTCTAACAGATTTGTCAGGCATGACATCCCGTTGATGAAGCTGTGCTGACTCAGCCCTATTTTAGCATGCACTCCCAAGTCCACAGCAATCTCATCCTTAACAATGGGTGTTAAAAATGTATCAATGACTGACGTCAGGTTAATTGGCCAACATTTTCCTGTCTTCTACATCCCTCCCTCTTTAAACAGGGGTATTACGTTAGCCTTTTCCAGTCCTCTGGGACTCTGCCTGACTCCAATGATTCCTGAAAGACCACCAGCAATGCCTCTACAATCCCCTCATCTAGCTCCTTCAGAACTCTGGGGTGTAGTTCATCTTGTCTGGGTGATTTATCGACCACAGACTTTTCAGCAATCTGTCAAATCCTCCCAACCAGACCCAGCACCCTACCGTATTCCCATAGCCCCACATGGTTAATCCATGTAGCATGCACAACCCTGAACACTAGGGACTATTTTTTAGCATGGCCAATCCACCTAACCTGCACAACTTTGGACTGAGAGGGGCAACTGGAGGGCCCCGAGGTAACCCACGCACACACGGGGAGAATGTGCAAACTCCACACCCAGTCACCCGAGGCTGGAATCGAACTCTGGTCCCTGGTGCTGTGAGGGAGCAGTGCTAACCACTGAGCAATGTGCCAGTTCCTTCAACTTTTCCTTATACAGTTATTGAGTTATATAGCACAGAAACAGACCCTTCGGTTCCCAACCAAACTAGTCCCACCTGCCTGTGCTTGGTCCATATCCCTTAAAACATTTCCTATTCATCTACTTATCTAAATGTCTTTTAAACCTTGTAACTCTACGCACATCCACCATAACCACTGGAAGTTCATTCTCCACATGAACCACTCTGTATTTATATAAAGATCGCCCGTCATGTCTTTTTGTAAATCTTTCACCTCTCACCTTAAAAATATGTCCCTTAGTCTTGAAATCCCCTACCTGAGGGAAAAGGCACCTTTCAATAACCTTATCTGCACCCGTCATGATTTTAAAAACCTCCAGGTCACCCCTTAACCTCCTACGCTCCACTGAAAGAAGTGCCAGCCTATCCAGCCCCTCTTTATAACTCAAACCCTCCATTTCTGGCAACATCCTGGTAAATCTTTTGAGTGCTGTCTGTTTATTAATATACTTCCTATAACAGGTATTCCCTGTTACTGCTTCTGTAGCCTCATTGTCCAGTAGTCCAACGTCCACTTTTGACTCTTTTATATATCCAAATAAATTCTTGCAATTTTCTTCTATATTACTAACTAGCCTACACTCCTATTTCATCTTCTACCCCTCCTTATTGCTTCTTTGGTTGTCCTCTGCTGATTTAAAGGCTTCCCAATCCTCTGGCTTCTCACTGATCTTCACCACATTGTATGTTTTTTTTTGCTTTTATGCTGTCCTTGACTTGCTTCGTCAGCCATGATGGCCTTATCCTCCCCTCAATATGTTTCTTCTTCCTTGGGATGAATTACCCCCAGGAACTCCTACCATTGCTACGCCAATGTCTTCCCTACAGTAATTATAACCTTTTTGAGGTTCTTCTTAATTTGGTGCCTAGGTCTGCATATTGGTTATGCGTAGCATCTATCCTTTCCCTGCCTATATTGTGGTATTTACATGGACCCACATCCTACTCCTCCCCAGGCCTGAAGAAACGTCCAAAACAAGTAACACCTCCTGTGGATGCACTCTTTTTGCTGCTGTCCGTCGATCCCCTTCACTCTGCTGTCCCTGACTGTCACTGCATTCTCTCCCCACCGTGGACTGCGTTCACATGCTCACTTCCCCCACCCTGATATACTGCAGTGTCTGCAGCTTGGCCTCCATATTCCAAACACTGAACTGAAACTCCTCGAGCCATAAACACAGCAGAGGTGTTTGCCCGGGATTATACTGGCAGCCAGGAGCTTTCATGTGCATCAGCTGTTGATGTACATCCTATGTCCAACCACCGAGTCATACAGCGTGGAAACAGGCCCTTTGGTCCAACCAGTCCATGTCGACCATAACCCCAAACTAAACCAGTCCCACCTGCCTGCTCCTGGCCTGTATCCCTCCACAAACCTTTCCTATTCATGTACTTATCCAAATGTCTTTTAAATGTTGTAATTGTACCCACGTCCACCACTTCTTCAGGAAGTTCATTCCAAATGCAAACCACCCTCTGTTTTTAAAAAAAAATTGCCCTTCATATCTTTCATTAACTACTTCTTTTGCTCAATTAAATATATATTTTAACCTTACCATCAATACCTATAGTATTTTAATTCTTAGGAAAGGATATACCTTTAAATACCTACCAGCTCCTTCCCTTGTTGTGGGGTAAACGCTAAATTTTGGACAGTGACAAGTTAGAAAAAGCATAAACAAGGGGGCACCTCCTTCCCCAAATCCCCTACTCCCCAAATTCCTAGTGTTCCACTCAAAGCCACAATCAACTGCTCCTTCAGTGGAGACCTCGTAAAATCCTCCCGCGCATTAGGAGATGGAGAATTGAAACAGCAGATTTCAGTTCAATATTAACACTTTCTCTCTCCACTGCTGAGTACTTCCGTAACTTTCTGTTTTTTACTATGTCTAATGAGGTCTGAGACTAAATAATTAAACTTTGTTCTTTATTTTTTTTTCAGACTGTGGTCTGATCTCCAGAAGTTCTGCTGTTCTGAAGGAAAATGCAACTTCCATGACAATATAGACAAGGACTGTCAGTTGAGGGTGAGCCGTGTTTTGCATGTTCATCCGGTCACATTAGATTATTTTAGCATCTGGGCTTCCCTCTGCTCCTTGAGTTTTAAAGAAGCGTAACACCAAAAACATGAGAAGGAAGTGGAGTTCATTGATCCTTCAAGGTTGTTCCAGTGATCAGTAAGATTACAACTGATCTTTACATTAGCTTCATCACCTTGCCATGTCCACCCTCTCTTACAGCCAAAATAAAACTTGTCACTCTCAGTCTTGAACAAATACAATGATTGAACAAGGGATAACAAGGTGTGGAGCTGGATGAACACAGCAGGCCAAGTAGCATCATAGGGGCAGGCCAGCTCCAA
>JAHRHZ010000087.1:35907647-35950722 GCA_024137785.1 Ginglymostoma cirratum
TCCTATGATGCTGCTTGGCCTGCTGTGTTCATCCAGCTCCACACCTTGTTATCTCGGATTCTCCAGCATCTGCAGTACCTATTATCTCTGATACAATGACTGAACGATCCGTCTTCTTTGGTAGAGAGTTACAAACATCCATAACTTCCTGAAGAAATTTCTCCTCCCTAAGGGCATTGTAGGTCTACCTACAGCACACAGACTTCGGTGGATCAAGGAGGCAGCTCTCCATCACGTTCTCAAGGGTGACTAGGGTCGGGTAATAACTCCAGCCAACAACATCTTACAAACAAAACAAAACCTCTGGAATCAAGAAAAGTGAGATGTTTTCATTAGGGAGGGAATTCTAGGCTTTTGACTTAGCCACCCTGAAGGAATGATGATACGTTTCCAAATAGGACCGTGAGTGGCTTGGAGAAGAACTTGCAGGTAGTGGTGTTCCCCATATAGCTGCTGAGCTTGTACTCCTAGATGGAAGCGCTTGTGGATCTGGAAGGTGCTGTCTAAGGAGTTTTGATGAATTTCTGCAGTGCACCTTGTAGATAGTATGCACTGCTCCTGACCATCGGTGGTGGAGGGAGTGGATGTTCGTGGATATGGTGCCAATTAAGCGGGCTGCTTTGTCAAGCTTCCTGAGCATTGTTGGAGCTGCACCCATGCAGGCAGGTGGGGAGTATTCCATCACATTCCTGATTTGTGTCTTGCAGATGGTGGACAGGCTTTGGGAGTCAGGAGGTGAATTACTCACCGTGGTATTCCTAACCTCTGACCTGCTCTCGTGGTCACTGTGTTTATGTGGCAAGCGCTGTTCTGTTCCTGATATAGTTGAAGTTGCTATCTTCTCATGACACCACCTCCCACAGCGCTCACCCCCAAAAGAAACAAAGAACATTATAATATAACAAGCGTGGGTCTGGATGAACACAGCAGGTCAAGCAGCATCATAGGAGCAGGAAAACTTGACATTTCGGGCCTAGACCCTTCATTATAATATTTCTTGATTGTTCCTGTCAAATTGGGAAAGTTCACATTTTCACAGATCTGCCCAATCCCTTTAACCAATCTGTTTCTCTCTCCGGCCTCTTTGTGTCTTCCTCACAGGTTACATTACTTATTCTTTTGTGGGAAGTGGGCATTGTTGGCAAGGCCAGCATTTGTTGACCATCCCTATTTACCCTTGAACTGAGTTGACATTTCAGAGGGTATATGAGTCAATCACATTCCTCAGTCTGGAGTGACATGTAGGCTGGCCCGAGTAAAGACAACTGATTTCTTTTCATTAGTGAACTTGACTGGTTTTTGTGACAATCGATCAGGGATTTTAGCTATGAAGAAAAGTTGGATTGAGTGGTTTGTTTTCACTGGAATGCAGGAGGTTGAGGGGTGACCTGATAGAAGTTAATAAGATTGTGGATGGCATGGTTAGAGCGGAAAGTATGAGGCTATTTCCCAGGGTGGAAGGGTCACTTACTAGGGGACATTGACTCAAGTTGGTGGGGAGGGGAGGGCGGGGTGGGGGGCTGGTGGTGGTGGTGGTGGTGTGCGGTGGTGTGGAGTTTAATAGAGATGTGCGAGGCAAGTTTTTCACACAAAGGGTGGTGAGTGCCTGGAACCCTGGATTACTAGTCCAGTGACGTTATCACTGTACCAGCGCCTTAGTTTTAGCTTTGTATTATCAGCGATCTCCAGTAATAGTACTTTTGATCTTCCAATCCACATCATTAATATAAATTGGAAATAGCTAAGGTCCAAGGACTGATCCTTGTGGCACCCCACTATTTGCAAGTATAAGCACTAATTTAAAAAAAATGTATTTCTCCTATATTAAATCTATAATCCATTGTAACATAATATCCCCAGTTCTAACTGAGCTGTAGCCTCTTGTATGGTACATTAGTGGATGCTTTTCAAAATTCAAATTTGACAGCTCCGCTGGTTCTCCTTTGCCCAGCTGATAGCTGATCAGTTGATTGGTCAAACATTATTTCCCTTTCATAAAACTGACTTCCAAAAATTCGAAGATTGTTTTCCAAGCGCCCTGTTGTTACCTTCTCAGTAATGGATTATAGTATTTTCTTGTTGATTGGCGTTGGGCTAATTGGTCTATCAACTCCATGTTCACTCTTTGTCCTTTCTCAAGGGCAGTGTTGTATTTGCTAACTTCTGATTCGTGGGGATCATTACAGAATCTAAGGAATTCTGAAAGATCAAAACTAATTCGGTCCTCATTTAGAATCATGGACTCTTAGCGTGAAAGGAGGCCTTTCAGCCCATTGTGCTGTGTGACTTCCTCAAAGGGGTTATCCCACTAGTCCTACTCCTCTGTTCTTTTCCCCATAGCCCTGCACAGTTCCTTTTCATCTATTTATCCATTTCCTTTTTACTTCCTGCTCCTTCAGGGAGCACATTCTTGCTGATAATGGAGGGAGGTAAAACATTCTTCTCTCCTTTCCACGATGTTAATGCCAATTATCTACAACCTTTGCCCTTTACTATATAATCTCCCTACGACTGCACACCATTTCCCTCTGGTTTACTGATTGATATTCTTAATGTTGAACCCTTCATTTAAATTACTCATTTAACCTTCTCTGCTTCATGTGGAATGATCCTATTCTCTCCAGTCTCCCTCAAGACCATGAGTCTGAGAAGGAGTAGGCCATTTAGCCCTTTGGGTCTGCTCTGCCATTTAGTGAGATCATGCCTGATCTGATCACCCTCAATAGGGGAGGCGATGGCCTAGTGCTATTATCACTAGACTGTTAATCCCGAGACCCAGATAATGTTCTAGTGACCTGGGTTCGAATCCCAGTGCAGCAGATGGCGTAATTTGAATTCAATAAATAGCTGGAATTAAGAGTCTGATGATGATCATAAATCCATTGCCGATTGTCAGTAAAAACCCATCTGATTCACTAATGTCCTTTAGGGAAGGAAACTGCCATCCTTACCTGGTCTGGCCTACAATGTGACTCCAGACCCACAGCAATGTGGCTGATTCTTAACTGCCCTCTGGGCAATTAGAGACGAGCAATAAATGCTGCCTGGCCAGTGACAACCTCATCCTGTGAATGAATAAAGAAAAAAAATTTCCATTTTCCTACCTTATCCCCATAAAACTCAATTCCCTTACTGTTTTAAAAAATCTGTCTCCACCTTGGATATACTTGACAACCCAGCCTCAACAACGCCCCCTCCGGTGAAGAATTCCATAGAATCATACCATTTAAGAGAAGAAATTCTTCTTCATCTGCCTTAAATGTACGACCCCCTGTTCTAAGATTATGCCCTGTGGTCCTAGACTCTCCCACAACAGGAAACAATCTTTCTGCATCACCCTGTCAAGTCCTCTGAGAATCTTGTATGTTTCAATAAGGTCGCCTATCATTCTCCTGTATTCCAGAGAGTAGAAGCTCAATCTAGTCAATATCTCCTCAGAAGACAGCCTTTCCACACCCGGATTCAGCCTAGTGAACCTTCGCTGGACTGCCTTCAATGCCAGCATATCTAGCTTTCCTCCGATGAGGGACACAACTGTTCACAGTATTCCAGTCACCCCTGTTATATCTTGGTAAATCTCTTCTGCACCATCTCAGTGGTGCCTAGAATTGAACACATGACACCTGCTGAGGCCTAAGCAGTGGTTTAAAGAAGTTTAACTTGCTTTTGCACTCTTCTTTCCAATAATATTGCTTCCCTGTGAAAGTATTAACATTGCTCATGGTGTTCTGCAGCTCTGATTATCCCAATCCTGCATTGGTCCAGTTGCTGGAGATTAGCAGGTATTTTGACGTGGTAAACCAGAAAAGAAGTGAATATTGGAATGTAGTCTTACTGGCATGGGGTGGTTTTTATTTTTGTTTATGTGAACTGCAATGCAGTGATTTCTAAATTTCTTTTCAGGTTAAAGATGTGTCACGTATCGTGTGGTACTCTGGTCTGAACATGTACAATTTGTATGCTGATTGTGTTGGAGGTGTGCCTGGTGAGATTCAGTAAGTAATACAAGCTGAGAGTTAGGACTCAAGGGTGAGGAGATACTGCAGGGTGTTACCAGCTGAAAGATTTGGCTATGGCTGATGGCTGGGGGTGGGAGAGGGAAGGTGACTTTAATAGAACGTTCAATCAGGGTGTAGGTAAGATCAGAGAATGTTTGACCCATGCCTCTATCAGTCTGAAAACTGACATCCTGTGGGAAGACCTTTCTTCTCCTTGACCTTCGCACCTTCAAAACACTGACTCTTCATTGGAACTGTAGAAAAGATCGATAGAGGTGACCTGCTGTAATGAGTGTTTTCAGTGTTTTGTGTTGTGTGCCTGTCATAAGTCATGCCTGGCCAATAAACAGGAACCAGACTCTGCTTGCTGAAAGTAAATAACCTGGCTTTAAAATAAACCGGGCTCAGGGAAAGTGGGCAGGGCAGCAAATTGCTGACACTGTGGAGCATGTGTGCTATTCCCTGTGAATACAGAGACCATGTGTGTTGTTGCATCGTGGACAAAACCTACACTGCACATGTGCACTGAGCATTGATACAGGAATCAGATGAGGGTCGGACAGGAGGTGTGTGCAGTCGGTGTTCTCCCACTTTTTCCACCACTACCACCATTCATTCAAAACCCCCTCGCTGCTTATGGCCACGCCCATTAATGTATTTGCATATAGTCACGACGAATAGTTGCATGCTTCAGTGTGAGCATACGCAGTTGTTTGGCTGTTTGCTGTGCATGTGACCAACACTAGGACTATGTAAAGCACCACGTCTGTGTATAAACCCACACAAGCCCTTGCTAAAGGGCTTTACTCTGCAACAGGGGGACATTAGAGCAATGTAAAGTACGACTGTGCCAGAAAGTGAAAGGCAACATATATCCAGTAAGGTAAAAGCAAAATATTGTGGATGCTGGAAATCTGAAACAACCAAACCACTGGAGAAAGTCAGCAGGTCTGACAGTGTCTGTGAACGGAAGAGTCATACAGGACTCTGTGGAGACAGAAACAGAGTTATCAGACCTGCTGAGTTTCTCCAGTGTTCTGTGTTCATATCATACATCCAGTACCTCAGTTTAAAGTGGTATGAGACCATCATTAGAGGCAAACAGGGACGTGTCTGAGTCAGAATACATGTTTAATGGGGATGGGGCAGCAATCAGTGCAATACAGGACGAATGTGAGTATGTATACATCTTAAACACTGTATTAGAATCAACATCAAACGGATTCAGAGATAACAAGGTGTAGAGCTGAATGAACACAGCAGGCCAGGCAGCATCAGAGGAGCAGGAAAGCTGACATTTCAGGTCCTCTGATGCTGCTTGGCCTGCTGTGTTCATCCAGCTCTACATCTTGTTATCTCTGATTCTCCAGCATCGGCAGTTCCTACTATCTCTGTAACAATCAAATGGATTCATTCACTTTTGACTTGGAGCACAAAACTCCAACAAAGATTCACACCCTGCAGCCTTCATTCCCAGAATGAACTCTTGTTCAGATTTTGCAGTCCCTTATTTTGTAAAAGGACTTTTATTTACACAAGTAGCAGGGTAATGTAAGATACTTTTATGTGCCATTATCTTAGTGAAACACTCATTATATCCTAGCACTTTTCTTTCAAATTTTCTCTTTTTTTAATCATTAATTTTTAAGTTGTCACTTTCTTTTTCTTCTTTCACTTTTTACTCCAAATGACAAACTCCTGCTAATCCTTCAGTTCATTATCGCACTGGAAGGGTGTTCCTGGGACACTTGCTGCCTGGGGGACGTTGGAAATAGGAGTATATACAGGATGATTTGCCCTTTTGAGTCCTGTTTTGCCATCAGGCCACTGGATGATTGACCCCTCAATCCAGTTGACCTGTTTTTGTTCCATATCCCTGGATGCCCTTAGCTTAAGTTGAACTGGCATGGACTGCGTTGGGCTGAATGACCAGTTTACACTGTATGTTCCAATGAAGTTTACAGAATGAAAATATATCAGCCTCAGTTTTGGGGCGGAAGAAAACTTGATTCCCCACCCCCCAGCACTTCCACCCTCTGTATAGACTGAATTTTCCCTAGGCATTGAGGATACTGTCAGTATCCTGATTGTCACACAATACAATGTGAGCAGGTGTGTAAGGGAGAGGATAGAGAGTCACTCAGGGTGGTGGCAACACTGCATCCTTTCGGAAGGTAGTGGGTTTAAATCTCAGCCCAGAAAGACTGGCATTCTGTCTAGCATGTGTCCCTCAACCAGTGTTATTAATCACGTTTTCTATTTGCTGCGTGTATCATGGTAGCCATGTTTTGTACATTAAAATGTTCACTGTATTTCATAAATATTTTAATGCCTGCAAACCACTTTGCTTCCTGAAGTTGTGAAAGGGGCTACATAAATGCATTTAAATTGTTGGAAAAGCCCTGCAGGAGTGCCAGCATCTGTGGAGAGAAATCAGAGTTAACGTTACGGATCGAGTGACCCTTTCTCAGAAGTCCTGCTGAGCTTTTCCAGCATTTTGTTTTTCTTTCAGATTTACAGCATCCGCAGTTCTTTCCATTTTTATTTAAATTTTTTAGAAATATACTATTTTTAGTACTCACCCCTCAGCTAGTATTGAGAGCTTCTTTACCTTTAGCTTCACATGGAAGTGGGAGGAATCTATAGAGAGGATTCCCACAATTGCAAAGCAGGGGAGATTCGAACAATTAGAACAATTTATAGAAATAATCTTTATTCTCTGTGGATCTCGGAGTATTAGAAACCCTCAGATAATGTGTCTCAAAAGACAGTTTCTCCCAGTGGGGGATGAAATATCTTTTCAAAAAAACTTGAAAGATCTGCAGATGCTGGAAATCAAAAACAAAAACAGAATTTGCTGGAAAAGCTCAGCAGAACTGCCAGCATCTGGGAAGAGAAATCAGAGTTAACATTTCGGGTTCAGTGACCCTTCTTCAGAACTGGACCCGAAACGTTAACTCTGATTTCTCTCCAACTGAGCTTTTCCAGCAATTTGTTTTTCTTTGGGAAAAATACCTATCTTAGAGCTTTCAGATAAAACTTCACTGTAAATGTTGGATATTCTATTCCTAGCTATTGCTAGATATCCTTAGATATTCTTAAATGCATTAGATATTCTTGACTAGTCATAAATAACACCATCATAGATTCTTAGAGATTTGAATTATATTTTTTACTTAAAGTATATAGCTTAATTTCAAAATAAATTGTCAAATTAATATATTCTCATTTAAGTTTCTCTATTACAACTGAAATGGACCCTATTCTGAAGTGGGGAACTGTATCTTCTCAAGAGAAATCTCAGACTCTCAAAATATCTAGGATGCTTATAGCATAGATAAGGCTTATAAAATTTAGCAGGCTATTTGGAGGAAGGTAACATTCTTGGGTCACTTCTTGCCCTGTAAGATGATACTGTGAAACCTGTAGACTCAAGTGCAAGTGTTTGTGAGATGGACTGACTGGATTGAACAGAATGGACAGAAGTTATCAGGGAAATACTCCTGATCTAAGTTAGTTCCAGATGAGTACTAAAAGCTGTAAATCCCTTTAAAGAACTAAGCTTTAAACCAACAAGTGATCTGCCCTTTCATCTTTCACAGATTTGATGGGAATCGCAAGCAGCTGGTCATCAGTGACTTGGGAAACTTGTTCCCCAAAAATGAAATGAGTCTGTGGTGGCACAAGGTAAACTCCATTCATCCTTTGCTGAAGGTGGTGGCCAGATTTATAATTTGGCAACAACCTGCATTTATATTGCGATTTTAAGATAGAACATTCAAGGCTGGAGTGTAATCGGACAATAAAATGTGAAACCAAGTCACGGGTGATCCAAAACTCCGTTAAAGTAGATTTTAAAGGACTTCTTTGAGGTGGGTAAGTGCGACCACTGAACTGCTGCAGCTGCCAATGTTGGAGCAAAGATGTGGGGTGGTGAATAAGAGTCGCTGCTGTTTGTTCATGTTGTAGTGGGGTGAATCTGGGAATACTTTTGTGAAATTGGTCTTTGGGAGAAAGGCCTCGTTCAGACAACAATCCCTGTAAATGGAGACTGTTGTAGCACCTTGTACAAAGAAAAGACTGGGCTCCCACTGGGTTCACTTGTCAGGAACGCAAAGTTTGCTTTGGTTTAGTTGGGAAGGATTGAACAGAAACACAGAAATTTGAATAAAAAGACCCTGGCAGTGCTGGTTGAGGAGGGAAGAAGGTGCTCTAGCACTGGCTGTTTACGAGCTGGGGGTTAGGGGTGCCACCTCTGCTGGCTGTGAGTGAGCTGGATGGGATGCTAATGCTGCCAGGAGGCAGCAGTTGGCATGCAAGACAGCATCAGGCTGTGCACTGCATTTGATTGGTGAAGATAATCTGAGGTCTCGTGCGAAGATTCTATCAGTTGAATTAAAGAAAGTAGAATGGAGGATGGGACTGAAACCAGATCTCAGTCAAAACCTCAGGAAAAAGTAGGCGATTGGCTCTGGCTAATAGAACCAGTGCAGGCACAATGGGCTGAATGGCCTCCTGCACCTTAACATTTCCATGATATATGTCAATGAGATTACCTCTCTTCCTTCTAATGTGGATTTCTCTGTCCTGTCTCCAAGTGTTCACCCTCTGTATGTCTTCCCCAGAAACTGCAAGATGTACATCAGAGCCACAGAAATGTTCGGCTTGACCCCCCATGCACTAACACCACTGCCTGCAGCAACTACTTGAATGACCCGGAGGTGCGGAAGGCTCTGCACATTCCTGCCTTTGTGCAGAAATGGGAGATGTGCAGGTAACATCCAGCTTCTGAATTAGAATGCAAATCTATGTGATCAATATGACAGTGAGAATGTCAATTCCGTTTTTTGTTAGTCCTGTCCGTGCTGTATTTTGACATAGTCATAGAGGTATACAGCATGGAAAGAGACCCTTTGGTCCAACTCGTCCATGTCAACCAGATATCCTATATAAATCTAGTCCCATTTGCCAGCACTTGGCCCATATCCCTCTAAACCCTTCCTATTCATATAGCCATCCAGATGCCTTTTAAATGCTGTAATTGTACCAGCCTCCACCACTTCCTCTGGCAGCTCGTTCCATAAATGCACCACCCTCTGCGTGAAAAAGCTATCACTTGGGTTCTTTTTAAATCTTTCCCCCTGACCTTAAAACTATGCCCTCTAGTTTTGGACTATCCCACCCCAGGGAAAAGACCTTGTCTATTTAGCCTATCTATGCCCCTCATGATTTTATAAACCTGTATAAGGTTACCCCCTCAGCCTCCAATGCTCCAGGAAAAATAGCTCCAGCCTATTCAGCCTCTCCCTGTAGCTCAAACCCTCCAACCCTGGCAACGTCCTTGTAAATCTTTTCTGAACCCTTTCTAGTTTCACAACATCCTTCCCCCAGGAAGGAGACCAGAATTGCACACAATCCTCCAAAAGCAGCCGAAGCAATGTCCTGTACTGCCGCAACATGACCTCCCAACTCCTACGCTCAATGCACTGACCAATAAAGGCAGGCATACCAAACACCACCTTCACTATCCTATCTACATACGACTCCGCTTTCAAAGACTTATGAACCTGCACTCCAAGGTCTCTCTGTTCAGAAACACTCCCCAGAACCTTACCATGAAGTATATAAGTCCTGCCCCGATTTGTCTTTCCAAAATGCAGCACCTCACATTTATTGAAATTAAACTCCATCTGCCACCCCTTGGCCCATCTGATCAAGATCCCATTGTACTGAGATAACCTTCTTTACTGTCCACTACACTACATGAGATGTGTGTCCTTGCTTTGGGCTGGGTTCCAATCAGATGTGTCCCTTTTTGGTGGCGATCAATTTGTTTCAAGCTACCTAAAAGTGAGCAATGCGCCACAAGTATTAGACAATTTGCACCTGGTGTTTGATGTGATCTACAAGCAGGTAATTAGAAAATGGTATCATTTATCACAAGCTGCTTCATCAATACCCTTCTCTCCATTATATGGTCAGAAGTTGGAGATGTTCGCTGATTGCGCAATGTTCAGCACCATTTGCAACTCCTCACATACTGAAGCAGTCCGTGTTCACATGCAACAAGGTCTGTTGAATATTCAGGCTTGGGCTGACGAGTGGCAAGTAACATTCACGCCACACAAATGTTAAGCAATGACCATCACCAATAAGAGACAATCTAACCACTGCCCCTTGACATTCAATGTGTTACCATCACTGTATTCCCCATTATCAACATCCTGGTGGTTACCATTGACCAGAAACTCAACGGGACTCACCATATAAACACTGCCTACAAGGCAGGTCAGAGTCTAGGAATATTGCAATGAGTAACTCCCCAAAGCCTATCTACCATCTACCATCTACAAGACACAAGTGGGGACTGTGATTGAATATTCCCTGCTTGCCTGGATGAACGCAGCTCCAGCAACACTCAAGAAGCTTGACACCACCATACAGGTCAAAGCAGCTCACTTGATTGGCACTGCATCAACTCCCTCCACCACCGATGCTCAGTGTGTACAGCAGTGTGTAGCATCTAAAAGATGCACTGCAGAAATTCGCCAAAGATCCTCAGACAGCACTTTCCAAACCCACGACCATTTCCGTTTAGAAGGACAGGACAGCAGATGCATGGGAACACCACCCCCTGCAAGTTCCCCTCTGAGCCATTCACCGTCCTGACTTGGAAATATATAGCTGTTACTTCACAGTCACTGGGTCAAAATCCTGGAATTCCGCCCCTAAGGGTATTTTGGTTCAAGCTACAGCATATGGACTGCAGTAGTTCAAGAAAGCAGCTCACCACCACCGCGGGATGGATGCTCACTGGCCAGTGAGCAACGCCCATGTCTCCCAAGAGAATTTTTTTAAAAATACAAATATTGGGAGGTTATGCTTCAGTTATACAGGGTATCGGTGAGACCACATGTGGAGTACTGTGCACAATACTTATTGAAGAAAGGATGTAAATGTGTTGGGTGCACTTTAGAGGAAGAAACTAGCCTAATACCTAGATGGCCAGGTTGTCTGATGTGGAACGGTTAGTCAGGCCATGTTTGTATTCCTGGAGTTTAGAAGAGTAAGAGAGAACTTGACTGAAACATGTAAAGCCCTGAAGGGTCTTGACAGGGTAGATGTGGGGAGTCACTGTGTAAAATTCAGGATTTGCTCATTTAAAACCGACATTAGGTTAATTTTCTTTTCTCAAGAGTTCAGTGTCTTTGGAACTGTCTTCCTGAATGATGGTGGAAGCTTGAATCTTTGTTAAACTGAGGTAGATAGCTTCTTGGTAAGCTAGGGGCTGAAAGGTTATTGACGATAGGTGGGAATGTGAAATCAAATTTACAATCCGATAAGCTGTGATCTTATTGAATGGCAGAACAGGCCTGAGGGCTGAATGGCCTATTCCTGCTCCTTTGTTAGTATGTTGAATAATGTGCTTACAGAGTGTCACTGATTTGTAACTGAGGTATAACTGGTGTTCATATTGTGGCTGGGACATGGCCATGTACGTAGATGGTATCCTCAGAGCCACATAATATAGGACACTATATGGCATCTTGTTCCTCCAGTCTTGAAGGTCCTGCCTCCTCACACTTCATTGTGAATCAACTTCAATTTTTTATTCTATTGGACTTGACGTTTGTCGCTGCACAATAGCTCGTGTTTGGTAATGCAGGCAGATCTCTTTCTTGCTAGTCTGGCGTATATGGCTTTGTGTGGTTACAGGTGCCAGTTTCAGTAAAAGCAAGCATCAGTTCCAGCTTTACTGTACAGCCCCACACGGGGTTATGCTGAGCCCAGGGCAGTTGATGGGGGCGCACACTGAAACTATAATATCCATCGTTCACTGGAACAGAATAGTTACCATGAAATTTATCCAGATGTACAGCTGCTGCCCGGGTCCAGCTACCTTTCACCTTGGTGTCAGCATGTCTGAGGGATTTTATCAAATGCTTCCGAAATCATGAGATGTGCAGCATGATCCTTCATAAATACTTCTAGCATTTGCCGAGAACTTGCTCTACCTTTCTCAGACTGTGAAAGGGCAGCCACCCCTCCTTGTCTTGATGCTATCAATGTTCTATCATCAAGCTCATCCAATAGTTATTTCAAATGAACTGGCCGCCTTCCAACAATCGCACCCCTGCAACCCAGCAACATGACTCGTCCCTCCTAATGACTGCAAACGATTATTACTGTTATTCAGACTGAATTACAGTTTTCTGGAGGAGGATGTATAATGCTGATGGTTTGGCACTCGGAAACAAAGGAGCAGACCATTTAGCCCCTCCACCCTGTCTTGCTGTTCAATGAGCTCCTGGTTGGTTTAGGACCTAACTCCACCTATCTGCCTGTGCTCCTTGATAACAAAAATCCATCAATCTCCAATTTAAAATGAATATTTCATCGAATCCCTACAGTGTGGAAACAGGCCCTTTGGCCCAACAAGTCCACACCGACCCTCAGAGCATTCCACCCAGACCCATTCCCCCCCCTATAACCCACCTAATCCTCATGTCCCTGAACACAATGGGCAATTTAACATGGCCACTCCACCTACATCTTTGGACTGTGGGAGGAAACCGGAACACCCGGAGGAAACTCATGCAGATCCAGCATTAATGGTGATTGTGCAAGTATTTCTTGACTTCATACTTAAAACATCTGGCTCAAATCCTTAGACCATCCCCAAAGAGCAGAGAATTCTCTCCATCTCTCCCTTTCTCTTATGTTCCTCTTCCCTGAATAACCTCAACCAAATTAACCTCTCTTAAACTGCGAATTCTAAGGGATACATTCCTAATGTGTGTAATCTCTCCTCAAAATAAAATATATCCTTGGCATTCGGGTATCATTCTGAAAGAACTGGGTTGTGCTCGCCTAATCTATCCTTCCTAACGTGTGGTGCTCACAGCACTGGACATGTGACCTAACCAGGATTTTATATGGCTCTAGTGTGATCTCTATGCTGTTCTATTCTAGTCATCCAGAACTCGATACTGTCAGTTTGCAGCTGAGTGGATTAAGTTCAAATTATCTGCATTATTTCTAAATTATGTGAATTTAAAAAATTTTCAGCAGGAGTTTGACGTTTCCCTTGGATCGCCTGCTTTATTGTGGGATTGAGATGGGGTGGGAGGAAGGCTTTTCCTGGTGGGGTGGGTTCTGCAGTCACAGGAAAGTCCTGGGGAAGGCTGTGACATTTGCAAGTATTGCCTCCTTTAGAACATGTGGATGATGACTGGGTTACTTTTTAACATTTACTTTGTTTTTTTTTTTAAACTCCTGTTTAGCACGGTAGTGAACCTGTTATATGGTCGGCTGTACAGTGATATGAAGGATCAGTACCTGAAACTGCTGTCTGCTGGGGTAATTAAACATTCTTTCCATTCCACTGTTTAATTTTAAATTAGTGGCTGATTTTGAGGGATTGTGCATGTTCTAATCATATAGAACTGGTTTGGGACTGTGGGAATGTAAAACTTCATTGCATTGTTGCAACAGCATGGTGACTAGGAGCCACCGTTGACCATTTGAGCCCTTGAGCCTGCTCTACCATTCCACTAGATCATGGCTGATTTCCCATGTCATTTTCCTGCACTATTCCCATATCCCCGATAGCTTTAATATTTAGAAATCTATTGATTTCTCCCTTGAATATATCCAATGCCTGACCGTCCACAGCCTCTGGGGCAGAGAATCTCAGAGATTCACCACCCTCTGAAGAAATTCCTCCCCATCTCAGTCTTCCACCTTATCCTGATACTCTGCCCCTCACAGTTTTGCCAGTACTAGAGTCCCTCTGATATCTAACCTGTGAGGCTATGTTTCATACAAGCTGAGACCGTTACAGTTGACAGCCTACCAATTGTGATTGCCTTTTTCAGCCTTACCAAGTACTGCCCTTACTGTGGGGGAGGTGATGGCCTAATGGTATTATCGCTAGACTATTAATCCAGAGACCCAGATCATGGGCGGGGGACCTGGGTTTGAATCCCACCAATGAATGTTCAGTTAACCTGTGTGTTACCTTTCTTTTTGGCCACATTGACTGACTGAGAGAAGAATGTTGATCAGGTTTACGCTCTCTGACCTGTGCTATTAAAATCTCTCCTGACAGCGTCTTGGTTTTTGTATTCATCCACAGATTTCCCGTGTGCTGACAGCATGCTCCCCAATTGTTGAATTTAAAAATTCAGATTATCCTTTGCAGAACCCTTGCAAAAGGATACATTGTAATTGTTAAAATAGTTTAATACCTTAGATGAATTGCAGAAAGAACTTAGAACTCAGTAACTTTCTTCCAAACCACATTTTAATCAATACCTTTGTGAGCTGCCTACAACATTTCAAGTGCACATACAACTTGAAATCCTTGGGAGTCCACAAACAGCTCAAAGATTTAGTATTCCTGGCTGACAAACATGTTATTGCTGTTCTTGTACATCATTATAAATATTTTCCATTGCGTTGGCGCTGCTTGACTTTGAGTAGCTGATGCTGTCATTTGGCTGTGAAGCTCCAGGCAATTTGTACAGAGTCCAAATTTGAAAGCCAGTAGTTTATATTTCCCACTGTCGTGCCTACTATAACAAAAAGAAAATAGGAGCATTTATATAGCCCCTTTTTGCAGATGTCCCAAATTACTTTGCAGCCTGTGAAGCAGGTTTGAAGTGCACTTACTGTTGTAACATAGGAAAACTCAGCAGCCTGGTTGTGCACAGCAAGATCCCACAAACAACAACTCTGAACTGATGAGATAATTTGGTCCAATTATATTGATTTGAGGGTGATGATTTGACCAGAATGATTTGGTGAGGTGGTTCACTCCTCAAAGATGCTGGGGGGGAGACTGCATTCATCTGAGGGGGCAAACAGGGCCTTCATTTAATGTCTAATCTAAATTGTGGCATCTCTAACAATGTAGTATTTCCTCACCACTGCACTGTGTGTCAGGGTCATGTGTGTGAGGATCTATAGCCCCAGGTGTCTGCTCTGTCTGTAATGCAGTGCTTTACAATCTCTTCAGAATGATTATTAATCTTAGTGTTTTGTTTTCCTCTCGATTTTCTGAATTTCTGGCAACAGCAATACCAGCTCCTTGTTTATAATGGGGATGTGGATATGGCCTGTAACTTCATGGGAGATGAGTGGTTTGTGGAGTCACTTCAACAAAAGGTGAGCTTCTTATTTCCATTGTTCATTGTTCTCATGACTCTGAATTGGGTGGAAGTGGCAGAGGACTAATTGTGTGCACCTACATGCGAGTACTGTCACAAAACTCTGACAGCAAATCAAAATTCAAATTCATTAGAGAAGGAAGATTCTTGAACAACCTCAATATGGCTGGAGAAAAAGAGTCTGAAAGAGAGCAGTATTGTGTTTTCCACTTATTGAAACAAAAATTCCCATGAACTATCCTCACAATTTGCAATGGAATGGTTATGAGTTATACGGCAGAAACCTTTGTGATGCTCAAGGTACCATACAAAAAAATGGAATGAACTGAACTTTAACGATACCCCATTGTAATTATCTGAAAATAAACTTTTTAAAAAGGTTAAGCAGACACTTTATTTCAACAAGGAAATGAGCAGGAAGAGTCAGGAATTCACTTTCTATTTTTTTCTGTTGGATTCTGATGATGTTTATGAATTGGGACACCAACTATAAGGGCCACTACCATGGTTCTGTTGTCTTGTACTTTTCCAGTAAGTGATGCAGAATATTGTTTCATTATGCACAGTTATATTCCAATAAATAATGAAACGATTATCACATCCTTTACTCTGACATTCATTATCAGCTTAATTTCCAAATTGAGCACTAAAATATGGTGATGCTGGTACTAATTGGATAACCCTTTGGAAATAGTTGGTATAAATGGCTTCTTCCTCTGCTGTAACAGACTCCAAACTAATTCATTCATTCCAAATGGAGGCCAGGCACAGGAAGAGCAATGTAATTATAGGGGCAATATGTCAATTATGGTCGGGGCTTGATTCCTGTCTTATAGAATTTGGGATAACCCAGTCTCTGAGTTTTATCGATAGGTAAGAGGGAGAAGAAGTTGCACTGAATCTGTGCATTCTCCACCTCTCAAAAAGGAGGCAGTAAATCAAGTCTCAAAAGTACACTGAATCCCAAGCGTGCAGAGTTCAGGGGAGTGGGATATTGTGCTAGTTTTCAAACCACTTTAAATTCTGGATACATGATCAGAAGTTGTACCACACAGAATCCTAAATTGGGATTCACTGATAATGCTGCTTATGAGCAATATCTGTTCAGCACATGAATTCATACTACCTAGTCTTATAGCAGCTTTATATGAAGAATGTGAGATAACAAGGTGTAGAGCTGGATGAACGGAGCAGGAAGGCTGACGTTTCGGGCCGAGACCCTTCAGAAATCTTTCTGAAGGTTCTAGGCCCAAAACATCAGCTTTCCTGCTCCTCTGGTGCTGCCTGGCCTGCTGTGTTCATCCAGCTCTACATCTTGTTATCTCAGATTCTCCAGCATCTGCAGTTCCTACTATCTATGAAGAATGTTATTGCTTAAAGTTTTTGCGAAGATTTGTAGCTTGGGTTGTGAATGCTCACTGAACCGTTGTTTGGTTGCAGGTGTTTTCTCACCATACTAGGTAACATCGTCAGTGTGCCTCTGGTGAAGCATTGATGTTCTGTCCTGCTTGTTATTTATATGCCGTGGTTTGCTGGAGTGGTCGGCATTACTTCTAGTTCTGTTTTTTTTTTAGTGGTTTGTGTATCGGGTCCAGTTCAATGTTTGTTGATGGAGTTCTGGTTGGAATGCCAGGCCTCCAGAAATTCCCTGGCATGTTTCTGTTTGGCTCATGCTATTATGGGTCTGTTGTCCCAGTCGAATTTGTGTCCTTCTTTGTCTGTGTGTATTGAGACCAGTGAGAATTGAAGTATATGGAGGAGATACTTAATTACTCCAGCAACCACCCCAACACCCATAAACGGAGTTGCATCAAGACATTATTCAAAGGGGCTATAACACACTGCAGCAACCCAGAATTGCGCAAAGCAGAACGGGAGCACTTATACGGAGTTTTGAAAGAAATGGATTGCCAAAAAGCATGTTCCACCGTTACGCCCGCGACAGAGCACAACAAGGCCAGACACACTAGTCACCCTACCATACATCAGAGACCATAAGACATAGGAGTGGAAGTAACGCCATTCGGCCCATCAAGTCCACTCCGCCATTTAATCATGGCTGATGGGCATCTCAACTCCACTTACCTGCACTCTCCCGTAGCCCTTGATTCCTTGCGAGATCAAGAATTTATCAATCTCTGCCTTGAAGACATTCAACGTCCCGGCCTCCACTGCGCTCCGTGGCAATGAATTCCACAGGCCCACCACTCTCTGGCTGAAGAAATGCCTCCTCATTTCCGTTCTAAATCGATCCCCTCTAATTCTAAGGCTGTGCCCAAGGGTCCTAGTATCCCCACCTAACGGAAACAACTTCCCAGTGTCCACCCTTTCTAAGCCATGCATTATCTTGTAAGTTTCTATTAGATCTCCCCTCAACATCTAAACTCTAATGAATACAATCCCAGGATCCTCAGCCGTTCATCGTATGTTAGGCCTACCATTCCAGGGATCATCCGTGTGAATCTCCACTGGACATGCTCCAGTGCCAGTATGTCCTTCCTGAGGTGTGGGGCCCAAAATTGGACACAGTATTCTAAATGGGGCCTAACTAGAGCTTTATAAAGTCTCAGAAGCACATCACTGCTTTTATATTCCAACCCTCTTGTGATAAATGACAACATTCCATTCGCTTTCTTAATCACAGACTCAACCTGCAAGTTAACCTTTAGAGAATCCTGTACTAGCACTCCCAGATCCCTTTGTACTTCGGCTTTATGAATTTTCTCACCGTTCAGAAAATAGTCCATGCCTGTATTCTTTTTTCCAAGGTGCAAGACCTCACATTTGCTCATGTTGAATTTCAGCAGCCATTTCCTGGACCACTCTCCTAAACTGTCTAAATCATTCTGCAGCCTCCCCACCACCTCCGTACTACCTGCCTGTCCACCCAACTTCGTATCATCGGCAAACTTCGCCAGAATGCCCCCAGTCCCTTCATCCAGATCATTAGTATATAAAGTGAACAGCTGCAGCCCCAACACTGAACCCTGCGGGACACCACCCTGCGGCACACCGGGGCTGTGTTCATCCAGCCCCATGCTTGTTATCTCGGATTCTCCAGCATCTGCAGTACCTTTTATCTCTGATACAATTTTAACCCCACTGCGAAGCCTCTTCTAAGGATGCCTACCCTGAAGAAGTTACCCTCCTCCCTCCGGACAAACCTCAGGGAATCTCTCTCCCACTGCTCTATCCGCCTCCCCCTCTCTCCCTGTTTATTTCAGAACCCTCTTCCCCTCCCCCATTTCTGATGAAGGGTTTAGGCCCGAAACGTCAAGTTTTCCTGCTCCTATGATGCTGCTTGACCTGCTGTGTTCATCCAGCCCCATGCTTGTTATCTGGGACACCACTTGTCACCGGTTGCCATTCCGAAAAAGAGCCTTTTATCCCAACTCTCGGCCTTCTGTCAGACAGCCAATCCTCAATCCATGCCAGAGACATCTGAGTTGACCCCAAGACTACTCAGACTCCGAGGTATCGGGGTAATCCACAAACCAACAACCACCCTCTGACAACTACTGATGAATGTAAAGGATCCCATACTCACAACCAATAAAACTAATGTAATATACAAAATACCATGCAAGGACTGTGAAAAATATTACATAGGACAAACTGGAAGAAAACTGGCAATAAAGATCCACTAACACCAAGAGACACGACCAATTCTCACTCGCAGGGTGACAAAATGTCTTGCAACCAAACACACTGGCTTGGTGAGCAAGTCTACAACCTAATGTTATTGCTTTTATTCCAAATACTTTATTTAACAAAGTTTATCCAGACTTTGAGCCATCTTGCTTTTGTTTTCTCTCATTCATTCATGGGATGAGGGTGTCGCTGGCTAGGCAGCATTTATTGCCCATCCCTAATTGCCCAAAGGGCTGTTAAGAGTCAAGCACATTGCTGTGGGTCTGGAATCACATGTAGCCCAGACTAGGTAAGGATTGCAATTTCCTGAAAGGACATTAGTGAACCAGATGGGTTTTTCCAATAATGGATTCATGGTCGTCATTAGATTCTTAATTCCAGATATTTTATGGAATTAAAATCCCACCATCTGCCATGGCGGGATTCAAACCCCAGAATGTTGCCTGGGTCTCTGGATTAACAGTCCAACAATAATACCATTGGGCCATTGCCTCTCCCACATTGCTCAGTCTTTAAATGGATCAACTGCTGGATCAAATCCAGTGCTGTATGTGGCTGTAACCACAAAGGGGACTGAAATGGTGCCAGTTGGCTATCAGTAATCGTGAGCTTTCAGTCTTTTGAGACAATACAGCGTGGAGCTGGAGGAGAACAGCAGGCCAGGCAGCATCAGAGGAGCAGGAAAGTTGTTGTTTTAGGTTGGGACCCTTCTTCAGAAACTGGGAGGGGGAAGGGAGCTCCGAAATAAATAGAGAGAGGAGTGGTGGGATGGTGATAGGTGAACGGAGGTAGGGAGTAGTGGGGATTGGTCAGTGAGATGGGTGGGGCAGATAGGTGGGAGAGAAGATGGACAGGTGGTCTCAGGTTAAGGAGGTGGGGATGAGAGGGAGGGTTGGACATGGGATGAGGCTGGGGGGTGGAGAGATTTTAAAACTGGTGAATTCCGTGTTTAGGCCATCGGGCTGTAGGCTCCCGAGGCGGAATATGAGGTGCTTCTCCTCCAGTTTGCGAGTGGTGTGGTTGTGACACTGGAGGAGGCCCAGAATGGACGTCACCCAGGGAGTGGGAGGGGGAGTTTAAATGGTTGGCAACCAGAATATGTTGTTGTCTGTCATGTACCAAGCGCAGATGCTCCACAAAACGGTCTCCGAGTCTACGCTTGGTCTCACCGATATAGAGGAGGCCACATTGGGAGCAGTGGATACAGTAGATGGATGTACAGGTGAACCCCTGTCTGATGTGAAAGGTTTGTTTTGGGTCTTGAATGGAGGTGAGGGGGGCAGGTGTAGCAGTTCCTGTGGTTGCAGGGAAAGGTGCCGGGAATGATGGAGCTAGTGGGGCATGTGGAGCGGACAAGGGAGTCACGGAGAGAACAGTGCCTATGAAAAGCAGATCGGGGTGGGGAGGGAAATATCTCTTTGGTTGTGGGGTCTGATTGTGGGTGGCAGAAGTGGCGAAGAATGATACGCTGGATGCGGAGGTTAGTGGGATGATAGGTGAGGACAAGGGGGATTCTGTCTTTATTTTTGGGGGGGGGTGTGAAGGCAGAAGTACAGGAAAGGCAAGAGGGCGTTTTTGATCACTGCTGACACCATCCCACCTATGTTCCCCAGCCCCAGCCCTCCTCTATTTATTTCCCAGCTCCCTTCCCCCTCCCCATTTCTGAAGAAGGGTCCCGACCTGAAATGTCAACTTTCCTGCTCCTCTGCAGCCTGGCCTGCTGTGCTTCTCTAGCTCCACACTGTTGTCTCTGACCCCAGCATCGGCAGTTCTTGCTATCTCTCGGTCTTTTGTTCGCAGATGAAGGAGTCACCTGAGGCAGTGCAGGAGCTGCAGGTTTTGGAATCTCTCCAGAATCTGGGCAAAGCAAACTTTGTGCTTAAGACTGGGTATGGGAGGGCAATGACCTAGTAGTAATATTACTGGACTGTTAATTCTGAGACATAGGTATGTTCTGAGGATGTGGATTTGAATTCCAGGAGATGCTGGAATTAAAAGTCTACTGGATACCATAAATTCATGTGATTGTCATGAAAAGTCCAACTGGTTCACTAAGGTCCTTTAGGGAAGGAAACTGCCATCCTTACCTGATCCGGCCTATATACGACTCCAGACCCACAGCAATGTGTTGGACTCTTAACTGCCCTCTGGATGGGTTAAAGATGCTAGAGTAGTCAGTGATGCCCTCATCGCATGAATGAATAATTAAAAAAACTCTGCCTTCTGACCTTGTTCACAATGCATTGTCAGACCTGGGTCTACTGTAATGGAAACTTGGTCTTTGTATCAACCTGTTTTGTTTTCCCCTTAGGTGACGGTGAACCGTCGGACCTGGCTGTATAATGATGAGAATGGTGAACAGGTGGGCGGATTTGTCAAAGAGTTTGGCAACCTCACTTTCTTGACAATAAAGGTATGGCCACCTAGGTGTGAATAATACTTCTGGATATTAAAGTTACTGAGCGATATGGGGGTTGTGCAGGAAAATGACATTTGAGGTAGATGGTCCAGCACAAACTGACTGAATGATAGACTGGGCTTGAGGAGCCAAATGGCCTGCTCGTCCTGCTATTTCCTATGGTCCCAGTATTAGATAAAAGCAAGAAATGCTGGAAATGTTCAACAGGTATGGCAATGTCTGTGGACAGAGAAAACAGAAGATGTTTATAATCCATGTCTTTGCAAAACAACTGCAAGAACTTTGAGATTTAACAGTTCATAGCTAACAGATTAGGGGAGGCAAAGAAAAATTCAATTATCTGAGGGACAGAATTTCATCTTCTGGGGATAGTTTACGTTCTTTGGGATTTAACATTGAGTTTACTATTTCAGATTGTAGCCTCTGCTACATTCCACAACAGCAGTCATTTAAGCCAGTCGAGCACAGCTCATTGTGGTTATACCTGTGGATTCCCACCTTCTCCCCAATGCCAAACATGTCACCATCAACATCCCTGGGTATGTCCTGTCTCATGAACAGGTCAACTCAGCAGAGGTGGTGGTACAATGTATACAGTCAGGGGAATTTGTCCTCAACATTGACTTTGGATCCTGTGATTTCTGTGGAGTCAGGTCAAACACAAGTATTCTGCTAGTTATCACCTACCGCCCTTACCATGCTGATGAATCTATACTCCTACATGTCGAACAGAACGCACCAAGTGTGTTTCAGTCATACTATCTCTGCCCAACTAGGTCCTTAGTGGCCTGGGAAAACTAAGAATGGCCTACTTGATTCATCCTCACCAATCTATCTGTTGTAGATACATCTGATGACAATGTCAGTAGGAGTGACCACCTCTCAGTCATGCCTTCAATATTAAGAATATCCTCCATTACGTTGTGTGGCACTACAGTCATGTTAAATGGGTTTATTTCCAGACACGCTATCATTTACAAGATGCACTGCAGTAACTCACCAAGTTTCCTTTGACAGCAGCCTTCCAAACCTGCACTCTCTACCATCTCGGACAAGGGCAGCAGATACATGGGAACACCACCAGTTGCACGTTCCCCTCCAAACTACTCACTATCCCGACTTAGAAATATATTGTTGTTCCTTCACTGTCACTAGGTCAAAATACTGGAACTTTCTCTCTGTCAGCATTGTGGCTTTTCTAATAGTTCATGGCATCTTTTGATATTTTACTTCATTATATTTTTTTCAGTTTAGTTTTTAGTCGTCATTCCTGTTGTCATGTAATCCTGGTTTCTATCTTTCACACCCCTTCCTTTCTCCTCTTCCTCTTTCCCTTGCCTTGGTTAACTCTGACCTCTCAATCTAATTTGTTTTCCTATTTTGATGAAATAGGCCATTGCATCAAATGTCGATGAAACTTTCTCCATAGATGCTGCCTGACCCGTTTGTTTCTGATTTTCATTGCTTTGCCTTTCTTGAATCATGAATTAGAACCTGCTTCCAAACAGCAAAGTTGAAGATCACTTGCAGCTGGCGTGTGGCTAATGGGGTGGGCTTAAGCAGATGGACCTAGTCCATCATAGTCTGAGTCAACTATGCTGATCTGAACCAGGACAAGTAAGAGGTGACAGACGGCCTCAAAGCTAAGGCAAAGAATGAATTGCCCCATCAGCATAAACACTCAACCTTGTAGATGTTCTGTATATTTCAGCATATCCTTAACATTGTTTTCTACATCCTAATGCAAAGCAAATCCTCCCCCATTCATCCACTGCCACTGAGCTTGCTGATTGGACTCAATCTGGCGTTGCAATTGAGTTCAAATTCCTGTGTGTAGTCCCAACTCTCCTTATCAGTGTAACTTCCTAAAATCCTTCATGAGTTCTCTGTTCCTCCAATTCTGGCCACTTTTTTACCTTCCTTTGCCTACCAAGGTCCTCAGCTCTTGAATTCAGCTCTTCAAACCAACCCACTTATCCCAGCCCATTTCCACTGAAGAATCTATTACCAAACTCTGGTGGAAATTATTGTCTGATAACCATAAGACATAGGAGCAGAAATTAGGCCATTCAGCCCATCAAGTCTGCGTTGCCGTTCAGTCATGGCTGATAAGTTCTTCAACCCCATTCTCTTGCTTTCTCCCTGTAATCCTTGATCCCCTTGATAATCAAGAACCTATCTATCTCAGTCTTAAATGTACTCTATGACCTGACCTCCAAAGCCTTTTGTGGCAGTAAATTCCATAGATTCACCACTCTCTGGCTGAAGAAGTTTCTCCTTATTTCCATTCTATAAGGTCTTCCCTTTACTCTAAGGCTGTGCACTCGGGTCCTAGTCTCTACTGCCAATGGAAGATCTTCCCAACATCCATTCTGTCCAGGCCATTCAGTATTCTGTAAGTTTCAATTAGATCCTGCCTTATCCTTCGAAACTCCAATGAGTATAGTCCCAGAGTCCTCAAACGTTCCTCATATGTTAAGCTTTCCATCTCTGTGACCATTCTCGTGACCCTCCTCTGAACCCGCTCCAGGGCCAGTACATCCTTCCTGAGATATGGGGCCCAAAACTGCACACAATACTCCAAATGTGGCCTGACCAGAGCCTTTTAAAGCCTCAGTGGTACATCCCTGCTTTTATATTCAAGTCCTGTCAAAATAAACGCCAACATTGCATTTGCCTTCCTGACTACTGACTCAACCTGCAAGTTTACCTTGAGAGAATCCTGGACTAGAACTCCCAAGTCTCTTTGCACTTCAGACTTCTGAATTTTCTCCTCGTTTAAAAAATAGTCCATGCTTTTGTTCTTCTTACCAAAGTGCATGACCTCACACTTTCCCGTGTTGTACTCCATCTGCCACCCACTCTCCTAACCTGTCCAAATCCTTCTGCAGCCTCCCCACCTCCTCAATACTACCTCTGTGAAATTCCATGAAATGTTTCCAGATGGACTTCAGCTTAGTGTCGTAAATGAGGTGACTAATCAGGTTGTAGAGAAGTTGATGTTAATATTTGACAAATGTTTGAAAATTAGAAAGGTTCCATCAGACGAAGAAGTAGCAAATATAATTCCTCCGTTCAAGAAGCAAGGGAGCAGAAAACAACACTATAGACCAGTTAGCTTGATGTCTGTGGGGAAAGTGTTAGAATAGATCTTTAGCAGGTTATAACTGGGCACTGTGGGGGTGGCGGGGAATAAAATCTCAATGTGATCAGGAAAAGTCAGCATGTGAAAAGGAAATAATGTCTGTCTAAATTATTGATAGCTCTTTGAAGGTGTAACATGTGGACAAAGGGTGACCTGTAGGCATTCTGCACTTGGATTTCAAGAAAGTATTTGTCAGGATGTCATTTTGAACATTATCGTGTGAAGCAGGAGTGAGTGATGCAGGGTGTAGCAGACAGACTGGCATGGATATATAATTGGCTGGCAGAAAACTGTATTGCATAAACTGTCTTTCTTTGATTGGCCGGATTGGACAAGTCAGTGCTGACTCCTTCACTTTTGCAACATTTTTGATGACTTGGGGGGAGCAAAAGCATTGTAACTAAATTCACGAATGACACCAAGATAAATAGAAAAGTATGTTGTGAAGACGACATAAGAAAAATGCAAACAGACATGTTGATTAAGTGAGCAACAAAAAAAAAGTCTTCTAGGTGGCGTATAATGAAAAAATGTGAAATTGTCGATCAAATGGAGAACAACTGTAGAATTCTGCAATGGGGTCTAGGTGTTCTAATACGTGACAGTCAGTAGGCAGGTACTGCAAGTAATTGAGGCTGGTGCTGCCCTTTATTACAAGAGGAATTGAACATACAAATAAGGATGCTTTAGTTTTACAGTGAATTGTGTCATTTCAGAAATACTATGTGCAATTTTGGTCTCCTTTTTTAAGGAAAGATGTAAGTGCATTGGAGACAGATCAGAGGAGCTTTACTAGATTGATATTTGGATTGAACAGGTTGAGGGAAAGTTGGAAAGACCAGGCTTATTTCCACTGGAATTCAGAAGAGTGAAAGATGACTCGATCAAAGTATACAAGATCCTGATCTTGACAAGCTAGACTTGGAAAGAATGTTTCCTCTTGGAAGCAAGTCCAGAACTAGATGGCACTGTTTTAAAAATTTGGGGTCACTCTTTTTGGGGTTAGATGAGCGTTTTTTTTTTTGTTTTTTTTTTTTTTTTTTTTTTGAGTTGTGTAGCTTTGGAACTTTCTGCCTCAAAAGGCAATGGAGGGGGTTTCATTTGAATAAAGTTGCCAGTGTTACTGGACCTTAGGGCTGCTCTCTCATCAGAGGGAGATGTCTGGCGGTGGTTTAACCTGAGGGTGATCACACCTCAGGCAAAGGGAGAGGTAGAGAAGTGGGTTCTTCATAGTAACCCCAGCCGGTGAGTGAACCTGCACTGTTGGCATCAGTCTGCATCGCAAACCAGCTGTCCAGCCAACTGAAGATACTTTCTTGTTTAGGCAGGAGAATCCAAACTTGAGGTGGTAGGTGAGAACGTGGAATTCAAAACACAAACAAGTCAGCCATGTCCTTGCTGAATGGCAGAGTGGACTTGAGAGGCTAAATGGCCAATTTTTACTTCTGTTTTGTATGTATGTTCATATGCTTTACCATGCTTTTTAAAAACAAATCTCTCAATGCCTTTGCACAGAATTGAAATCAGTGCCTCCATTGTTTTTGCACAGTATGATTATTTGGTCACATCAAGAGACTGAGTTGGTCACTTCAGTAGCAAATGAGGAAGTTTAGAAGAAGAAAATAGATTTGAATAATTGGGCGTTGCATTGCAACAGGGTATTTCATTCATTTTGTCCCATCTTTGATTGACAGGGAGCAGGTCACATGGTGCCAACAGACAAACCTCTGGCTGCATTTACGTTTTTCAGCCGTTTCCTTCATAATGAGCCATACTGAGACTGACACAAGATGAACTGCACCAAGAAATCTAAGGATTGAAGTGATGTTGCTGGACAAGTGCGCACCTAAATAAAGGAAGAATTTCAAGTTTGTTTTGAGGCAATACGTTGAAGGATTGAGAGTTGATGTTGGAGAGCTGTGAGCAATTCATGAAACATCACTTCCAAACTGAAAGGGTTATTGCCTCCTGACACACTTTTAAAGCAAGTCTTTCCTGTGTTTGAGACCTGTCTATAAATACTAAGTACTCCCTTTCATTATTGGCACACTCCTAAGGATTCAGTCCTGAGGCCCAGCCTCTTTGTAGTTATTGGCACGTCACTATGGTTAGCTACCCAAAGTTGGGGTGTGTGTGTGTGTGGGTGAGGGTGCGTGGGTGGGCAACAGTGCTTCTGTTGTTTGTAAAGCGCTGGAAATAATTAACTAGAAAATCACAAAATGGACAATTTCTGAAAACTGACATTCTTTTGGGGGTCCTGCACCTAGCTTGAAAATTTAGTCGGGTTTTGATTTTAACCCGCGGTAGTATTATGAATGCTACCTGTTTTAAGTATGTTACGGGTGACATTAGAAACACAAATCAAATTCTTCTATCTTAAAATGATTCAGCAACTTTCTAGCAACAAATATTTGTCCAACATAAGAAATGAAATGTTCGAAGGCCGAGCCTTAGGGAGAGTGTGCAACTTTAAATTTTATGCTTTGCCATTTCTGACCTTTGCTGCTGTGCCACATGTTGTTTACTGTGATTTGATTTCTCTTGTAAATCTGGGGCAATCAGACACATGGATTTTCTGAAGGGTCTAGGCCCGAATCATCAGCTTTCTGCTCCTCTGATGCTGCTTGGCCTGCTGTGTTCATCCAGCTGTACACCTTGTTATCTCTCTTACCGTGGGAAAGTGTCCTGAGTACAGCCCCTGAGTTGGCCATCCTTCACATGCTACTGTGCTGTTGGCCCAGACTTTCTTGTTCACAGCAAAGCACCTTGTTAGACAGTTCTAGCAATCTGTGGGTGAGAACTTCTAACTGTTTTCGATGAGCAATTGATTGTACATGTCTGAGGTTGAGCCACAGTGGTATCATTAAGCCATTTAAACAGCACTTCGTTTTAAAGAAATCTCACAGGCAGAAAATGAAAATTGATGATCCAATCACTGAGTTAGGGCATGCAAACAAAAGTGAGATAGGAAGTAGAGTATCATGAACAAACTTTAAAAAACATTATTAACCATTATGGAGGCATTAAACAACATTCCACAATCATAAAATTACTTGCTCAAAGCCAAATCAATTGGTCAGTATTAATTACTACTCGAATCACTCTTGAAAACCCCTGTTACACCTTGGGGAATCAGGCTTAACTTAGGGTTTTCAGCAGTGATGAGACTGGAAATTCTCACCAACTCAATTGATTTCATTGATCACTGGCTCAGGCTAGCAGGTAAGACTTGGCCCATTTATGTAATAAAAACCGAAAGAACTGCAGATGCTGTAAATCAGGAACAAAAACAAAGTTGCTAGAAAAGCTCAGCAGGTCTGGCAGCATCTGTGAAGGAAAAAAGTTAACATTTCGGGTCCGGTGATCCTTCCTCAGAACTGGGGAAGGATCACCTGACCCAACACGTTAACTTTTTTTTTTTCATTCACAGATGCTGCCAGACCTGCTGAGCTTTTCCAGCAACTTTGTTTTGTTCTTGGTCCATTATGTGCCTCGTGGACAGAGCTGTCAATGACAGACCGCAACATCAGGAGTTCTGCGTTAATTTGCACTTGTGCTAAGTCCCCAGGTTGTCAGTTTCAAAGTGGCAATGACGATGATTGCTAACAGTTCACCACCCAAAAATCCCACTCAATTTCTGGGCCATTAGCTTTATACCTTCTCCCTGCTACTATAAAGGCGGTTTTGGTGGAAAGTCTCTTTTAACCCGAATAACTATCAAGTTATGTCGAATGAATCTAAGAGAATATTGCAAGCAGATTCAATAGTAACTTTAAAACAAAATGGGATATATATTTGATCATCAAAATTGATGCAGAGTTTTGAGAAGAGTGGGGGAATGGGACTTAGTGAATTCAAAGAACCAACATGAGCTTGAAGGGCTGAATAGCTCTCTGTGCTATGAAAAATAGCATCTTTATTACAGCATTGGCTCCTCCATTAATAGGAGCCTAAGGCTCCACGCACATCTGCCAGCTCGCTGATTAATGAAGATAGAAAGGTGAAGCTAGCACTGTCTTTACTGAAGACTTTCCTCTAAAATTTGCCGTTAGACTTGAATTACTCTCTGCTGTAATAAATGCTGCCAATCTGGCTTGATCCCTTTTGTACTCAGGCTAATTATGTACAAAGAAGAGCCCAGGATAAATGTTCAGACATTCAGCTATTGAGAAGAGTCGGGCTCCCCTGCAAAGGCTAGTAGAGTTTTTCAGGTGGTGAGCAGGAAAGTAGACGGTGTAAGGTTCAAGGAAGTTGAATATATTTCTGGATTGCTGGATGGTAGAGATTGGTTGATTTTAGGCAAGGAATAAAGAGGGAACAAATTTGTTCAATGTTAGCTTTAAGTGTTGTTGTGAATTGAGCACTGAGTAGGGATCAAGCTATTTCTGGTGGTTGTCATGGTGGGGTCAACATTGTATCTGTAGACATTCCCTGAACATTAAAATAATCTGGGTAAAGTCTGCCCACAATGTCTGATTTATTGTACATTTTTGATATGTTAGTGTTGATAAAATTAAACTTCCAGAAATTTTAATAAAATGTTCTTGAGAACTTTTGTTGGTTTCTTGCTGAGTTCTTTCCTCATTTCTGAAGGTTGGCTCGTGGACTTCCATTGGATTGGCACATGCTTATGGGCAAAGTACTGAGTAGTTTGTAGTTGCCTTCTGCAGCATGACCGACCAGGAGACTCCCCCACTGTTACTGCCTGCCTTCAGGCATTTGGAAGGATTTACAGGGTGATCATCAACTTGCGCGGTCATGTTGTGACTACAGCTTACTAAGCTACCAAGTCCTGGCATGGTACTCAAACCTGGCATTAAAGGCAGACAGAGGGATATCCCTGTAAACCAAGATTTCCACTGGTTTCTTACTACCTAGACTCAATCTGTCAGATGCGACTCAGTGGTTACTTAAAGTAACAGGTTGAAATGTGAGCACAAATTTGAGGCTGATTCCCTAATGCAGCACTAAGAATGTTCTACTTTTGGAAGTATCAGTTATGAGACATTAAACTGAAGATCTGTCTGTGCTTCCAAATAAATGTAAAGACTTCTACTCCAGACCTACGATGTGGTTGACTCTGAATTATCCTCTGAAGTGGCTGAGTAAACTACTTGGCTGTATCAAATATTCGGTGAGAAATGAAACAAAACTGGACAAACCAACCGGGCATCAACTAAGACACAGGAAATAACAAGGGCAAACCCAGTGCTGTCAATTCTGCAAAAGCCTCTTTACGAACATCTGGGAGCTAGTGTCAAAATTGGGACAGCTGTCTCAGACTAGTCAAGCAAGAGCCTGATACACAGCCATACTAATGGAATCACACCTTGTTCCAGACACCACCATCACCATCTTTGGGTATGACCTGTCCCACCAGCAGGACAGACCCAGCAGAGGTGGCGGCACATTGGTATACAGTTGGGAAGGAGTTGCATTGGCCATCCTCAACATTGATCAAGGAGCCCCTGAACTGTCATGGCATCAGGCCAAAACATGGACAAGAACGTTTGTTGCGTACATACCTTGCTTTGGCCGTTGAGCTAGCATTGGGGGTGGCAAGGTCGGAGGGATTTCAGTGTCCACACCAAAAGTGTCTTGGCAGCAGTATTACTGATCAAGCTGGTCAAGTCCTAAAGAACATCGCTGCTAGCTTGGGTCTATACCAAATGAGGAGGGAATCAACAACAGAAAAAAAAATTAAAATAAAGAACTACGAATGCTTGGAATCTGAAACAAAAACAGAAATCAGTTCTAAATGAGGTTACTGGACTTAATGCACTGCTCCCTCTCCACAGATGCTGAGTTTCCACCTGCTGAGTTTCTCCAGTAATTTGTTTTTGTTACAGGGAAAAGCCTTCTTGATCTTAATCTGTCCATGACAGATCTGTCAGAATAAAGGGGCACCAATAATACTGAGGTGAGGAGGAATTTCTTCTGAGGATCAAGAGAGTTTGGAACTCCTTGCCACAGAGCTTTGGGGACAGTGTCTTTGTGTATATTTAAGGCTCGGACGGACAGATTCTTGATCAATAAGGGAATCAGGGCTATCGAGAAAATGCAGGAAAGTGGATATGAGAGCGTCAGATCAGCCATGATCCTACTGAATGGCTGAGCAGCCTACCCCCATTCCTATTTCAATGGCCTTATGGACAATATAAGTAAGGTGAACTGTGTGGTGGTCATTATGGAGACAAAACCTCATCTTCACAATCTAAATGTGTCACCATGCTGCGTGGCTTTATCAATGTGATAAATGGGATAGACTTCAAACAGATCTAACAACTCAAGTCTAGACATCTATAAGGTGCTGTGGGTCTTCAGCAGAATAATAGCCCAACACAATCTGTAACCTCATTATCCTTGCTACTCCAGTTACACCCTTTATTATGCTTTAAGTGGAAAACGCCTAAATTAAGCCTGGATTTTCCTCGCGAAATCTGAATATCTTCTGACAAGAATTTCCCACCCTCCCCCCGTAGTCAGTAGCTCTCCAAACTTTTGCTCACGGAGTGTGAATAATCTTGTGACTTTGCATCAAGTGTTGTTCGATATGGGAAAGATGTGACTGTATTACTGGAGAGGGTGCAGAGGGGATTGACCAGGATGTGTCCTGGACTGGTGTGAAGAGACCAGACATTTAATAAAGGGTCGAAATTTTCTGAAGAAGGGTCTAGGCCCGAAACGGCAGCTTTCCTGCTCCTCTGATGCTGCTTGGCCTGCTGTGTTCATCCAGCTCCACACCTTGTTATCTCTGGTCGAAATATGAACTCTGTTTCTCTACACAGAGGCTGTCTAGCATTCTCTGCCTGTGTGTCAGACACTAGACAGGGGAAGCTGAGACTGTACAAAATTATGAATGTCACAGACAAATGGCATCACTCACCCTGAAGGCAATTCGGTAAAGTCAAACAGCCAGGAACTCAGCGTGCTGACGTAGTGACGTGGGGGGTGTGCGGACGCTAGCGAAATGACGTACTGACGTCGGAGGTGCGCCGACACCGGGTGACGGACGAGCGCGTGCTGACGTCAGGGGCCGGCCGGCGGGACCTGGCCGAGGCTGAACCGAAGTCCGCTCCTGGCCTGAGGAGGATCCGCGACAAAATGAAGATCTGGACCTCGGAGCATGTCTTCAAGTGAGTGACCGCCGCACGAGCCGTGACCTGATTTTCAGTCGGCCCCGGGGGCCCGCGCCCGACTGTTGTCCCATCATGTGGTTTCTAGTGGTAGAAAGGGAGCGGCCTGGGGCTGGCCTACCGCCCCCCTACCACCCCACCCACTACCCCCCACCACCCCCTGCCATGCGGATTCTGGCTGCACCGAGCATACTCCCCTCCCTCCCCCTCACCCATTCCCTGACATCTCCTTCCCCTGCCCCTCCATCCCTGATATCTCCCTTCCCTCAGATATTTTCCTCCCCTTCCTGATATCTAACCCCCAATTCTGACCTCTCCCTAACCGCCTTCCTAAACGCTGACGTCCCCACCATCTCTCTGTTTCTGTCTCTTTCCCCTCCTGACCTTGGATTCACAGTGGAGTCAGGTTCGCACTGTGCCCAATCTGTGACCCAACTGCCTTCCTGACTACGTGGATTTGTGGACTGCCCTGGAAATGGGTACTCTCCAGCCTAACTTCCACTACCTCTGGTAGTTCTAACAGCTAGCTCATGTTTTCACTTGGCTCACTTGTCACATTCCTGGAGATGCATTATTTCTGAAAACAACATGGTGCACAGAGAAGGCATGACTGAATTACATTAATAGATGCCTCATAAGTTGCTTTCCCTTCGGTCACAGATAACATTAGAGGGAGACAAACGCAAAGTCACTGTTCCTTTATTGTGATGTAAGCATTATGCAAGGCCAGCATTTATTGCCCAACTCTAAATGTCCTTGAGAAACTGGTGAGCTGTCATCTTCAACCAGTTGCTGTGTATGCGCCCACAGTGTTGTTAGGGAGCGAGTTCTAGGATTTTGACCCTGTGACACAGAAGGAACAACAGTACATTTGGAGATAGTGAGCACTGCCGATGCTGGAGAATCTGAGATAACAAGGTGTAGAGCTGGATGAACACAGTCAGTCCAGACCCGAAACATCAGCTTTCCTGCTCCTCTGATGCTGCTTGGCCTGCTGTGTTCATCCAGCTGTACACCATGTTATCTCAGTACATTTGTAGGATGGTCAGTGGTTTGGAGAGGAGAGGAACTTATAAGTTGGAACACCACCACCTACCTGCTGCCCTTGTCCTCTTTGGTAGAGGTCACAAGTTTGGAAGCTGCTTTTGAACAAGTTTTGATGAATTGAGGCAATTATTTTGTGGATGGTGTGCACAGCTACTACTATGCCTCTGTGATTAAGGGCATGAATGGCAAAAGTGACAGATGGATCGCTGAGCAAGGCTGCTTTGTCCTAGATAATGTCGAACATTTTGAGTTGGAGCTGCACCTCTCCAGGCAAGTGGAAAGTATTCCATCACATTCCTCACTTGTGCCTCGTCGATGGTAGACAGGGTTTTGGGAGTTGGTTAAATAAACAGATATTGCTAGCCAAAGATTGTGGCTGGAAGGACAGCATTATTTTGCATGGAGATACTAGCCATTGATAATTTGCTGATGTTCTCATTCAGCCAACATACACGATTTGCATTCAGGAAACCCTGTGCCTATGAATCATACTCCAGCAAGATTCTATACCGGGGAGGAAAATTTGACAGGTCAAATACATTTTTTAAAAAGAAAATAATTTTCAGTTTGAAGCAGTCTTAATAACTCACTTGATAAATCCGAGCCCAATGTGCTTTAGCTGTACTTCACAGTGGATGCAAGGGTCTTAATGCATCTCCACAATAGTTAGAGTTTTGTATTGTTGTAGCAACAAATCCAGCTACTTTGTGTACAAATGGTGGAGAGTTTAGAGTTGTAATTTGATCTTCCAATTTACTGACACCAGTGGTGTGTGTGGCAGTTTGTGTGTTGATTATAGAAACCAGTGGATCTGATACTGTTATAATAAATCAGACAATGTACAATACTATAATAAGAGTAATATCCATTCAGTGGACTATTCTGTCATTCTGTAGAATGATTTTAACTGCCCTGCAGTTTTAAGTCTGCAAAGCAGCTTTGTGTAAAAGTCTTCAGTTCAGTTTTAGGTTAATTGTCATATGTGAGGTTTGTTCCTGACCACACGTTTGTAAATTTCTAGTTTTTGCAATGCAAGAGTAAAAGGCTTTCTACATGTTTTTATTTAATTAACATTTCCCTTCAACGCATTACCTTTAAAATAAGCTGTAACCTTGGATGAAATGCTTGGGTCATTTAAGTCCCCAGCATGTTGATAATGGGGAATTCAGTAATGGCAAGATAGGAGCTTGGTTAGGCCACACCTGGAGTACTATGTGGAGTTTTGGTCTCCTTATCTCAGAAAATAGTATTCCCATAGAGCGGATGCAATGAAAGTTCACCAGAGGTAGCAGGACTGTCCTATGAAGAGAAATTGGATAAAACCAGCCTGTATTCTCTAGAGTTTCAAAGAATGAGAGGTAATCACATTGACACTTGAATGATAAGGGTGAATATTAGGTTCTCTGTGGTTGGAGATGATCATTGTAAAGTGGGTGTTACTTGCCATCTGTCCAGGGTTTATAGTATGCCAGCCCTGACTGTCTTTGCTAAATATGTTGCAAATGGTGCTCAACATTGTGCGATCACCAGGAAATATCCCCAGTTCTGCCCTGAAGATGGATGATGGGTCATTAGTGGGACTGGAACAGTATCCTGAGAAACTGTGGATTCTTGTGGTCCAGTAGTAGCATCCCTACCTCTGAGCTGGGAGGCCTGTTGTTCAAATCCAACCTGCTTTAGAGATGTGTAATAATATCTCTGAACATGTTGATTAGCAAATACATCCACCCTGAAGACCTCCTGCACTAATTTCTTGAAACTAGAATGATTGGCCTCCAACAGCTACTGTTGGATTGTTCTGCTACCTGGACGTACCTAGGGAATTTTCAATATTGCTGGGTAGCTGTCAGTGCTATGGCTATACTGGAACACCTAGACAAAAGGCATCTGTAGTCCTGGGACTTAAGTCATCAGTACTACTGCTGAATGAACTTCGAGTCCTTTGTTTTTGTAGTATCCAGTGTCTTCAACTGTTTATTGATATCACATGGAGTGATTTGAATTGGCTGAAGACTGGTACCTATGTTACTGGGGAGCTCGGGAAGAGGCCAAGTTGGATCATCCACTTGGCAGTTCTGGCTGGTGGATGCAAATACTTCAGCTTTTTCTTCTGTACTGACGTGCTGGGCTCCAGCTAAGCCTCCATTTTTCTCTCAGGTAGTGCCTAGTTAGCATTTAGTGCTACAAGAATGGCTTTTCTGAACGGTTTCCAGTGGATTTTTCAGCGATGCCAAAAGTATTTAAAAATGAAAGCCTACTTTCAGAAATCCATGATTAAGAAGGACAGGAGAAATAAAAAAAAATTCCATATTTGTACCTTGCCATTTCCTAGCTGGGAGCCTTGGCCAGCAGTGCCAACTCAAATATGATAAAATCTTTGTGTTGGTTGCAGCATATGTCAAAGACAGTGGGCCACTTGCCTGGAATTCATGGTCAGCAGTGAAGCAACAATGCTCACCACTAACCTCTAAAAGTGTTCTTCACAATTTTGTGGCATGGATTTCCTCTTTTCTGACTTTAGTTTGACTCTAATGCAAAGTGAAGGGGCGTCTCCAGGGGTCCAGCAGAAGCGATGTCATCAAACAAATTAAACAATGAAGCATATTGTAGTATTTTTTCAGATAGCAAACCTGGAAGTAAAATGCATTGGGACATACACATGTGAGAACAGTAGAAGCAGCTTTATCATTAGCTTTTGAAAAATATGCGTTTGTAAATTTACATTTTACAAGCATACTATTTTTCAATACAGTAATTATGCACTTTATGTACGCAGTTAAAAATCAAATTACACCTCAAAATGCTGTACCTTTCTGATTTCCTTTTACAGTGAGACTACTAATGTATAAAAGTGAAGTGCTCTTCAGTTCAGTGAGATTACAAACAATTGATTAGTGTCTGGGGGGCTTAAATTCTGCACTTTAAAAAATGTAGAATTGCTGACTGCTCATAGATTTCCATGCTAATCTATGCAAATTCCAAAAGTTATTGAATGATGGTAAACCTCGACAATTTCTTTGTCATTATCACCCACCAGATCTGACTGGTGTTTGATCAACTTCTGTTAAATAAAAATAACTTCTTTAATTCTCATGTGGTTATGCTAATTGTAAGTGGATTGATAGAGTATTAAGGAACCAGATCTATCAAATCTAAACAAGGGTTTTTGTGTATCTAGACTGATTCAATACTCCTAGTTTTAGGCCCATGCATTTCTTAATATTTTTGATATAAGCCCTAATTCCCTTTGAGAACATTTGTGAATTCTGCTTGAGTAACTTTTTTGCAGAATAAGAAAGTTACACAGCTTTGCTGGAATTTGGGATAAGCAACAAATGTTGTCAGGGTCAGCACTGATTTTTTACAAGCTAAACTTTAATGAAATTGGAGTTCTATCCTGGAAAACTAACATTTCTTCCTCCTCAGATGCTCCCTGACCTCTTGAGTTTTTTCATAATTTTCTGTCTTTGTTTCTTACCTTTCATGGTAATGAATTTGAGTCACAATCAGACAATCTCAGTGGAAAAGGTCCACCATTTATGTTATCACTATTCAAAAGTTGAGACCATTCTTTAAATTTCACAACTCAAGTGAAAACAGCCTTGAGTGACTGACTGATTATTCTTGCATCTTTTTATTGCTTTTAAAAGTGTCCTAATGACCTCAGTTACAAACTTAGATGATACTCCAACTAAACTTAATTGTCACCTCCTAAAAATTCGACATTAGTGTTGTATTCTACATCTTTAAGTTTAAAACAAGGATTCTACTTTTCTTGCGGGTTGTTTACCTGTAGCAATTCTTGGTGCTAGTGTATTTGCACCCTAAGGTTCCTCAAAACTATTATAAATCTTTACAATCAATGTATTCTTCATTGATTTAAAGTAATTTTGGATTATTACTGAATGTATTTCCGTTTTTAAAAATTGAACTACATTCATGACCTAAATACCCATCCTGCTGTATCCTTTAGCTATATTTCATGATCTTTGTTAGTTTGCAATTTGTAACTGCAGGTCATTTATGTAGGGAGTTATTAAGAGCAGCCCCACGTCACCCACCATATCCAAGTGTCCTCTGTTTCTATTTCATAAAAGTTTAGCTCCCTACATTTTTTTTTAAGTCTATGGAAACCAATTTTACTGCATTCTCCTGTGTATCTTCTAGGCTTTTCTTTACTACTGCAAGGGATTCTAGAATCTTTGTCAGACTCAGTTTGCTTTTAAGTAATCCAGGTAGATGGGCCCTGGTTGGTCTGTTTCTCTGATCTGTGTGTAATTTTACTTCAGACTGTATACACCAACATCTTGTTTTGAAGTAAGACTTCTTTTGCTTTTAAAGATGAGTGTCATATTTGCCTCCTTCCATTTCTTTGCCATAGTTTTCTGATCTGAAGGACTTGAAGTTATTCTGTGGGATTCTGTTTGGCACTAACTTCCCTCAACGTGCTAGGATATGGTCCCATTGTTTTTCTTCCCCAATTTATCTTGGAGGCATTTGTTGATTCTGCCACGTAGAGTCGTAGAGTCATACAGCACGGAAATAGACTCTTTGGCCCAACTCAAGTTTATTGAAAATTATCTATGTTCACGCCTTAGTAGTTGATATCTCAGAATTTTCCTAAATTACTTGTTTAGTATTTCTGCCATTTCTTCACTTTATATTTTATTTTGAAGTGTTTGCTAATGTATATAGAAAAATCCTTTCTTTTCTTCTTTCGGTTTTTTGAGATATCCTCTTAGCATTTTCATAGTTTCTTAAATTTCTGACAGCTTTTGTTGTTTGTCCTTATTAGTTTTCATGTTTTAAATTGTAAATACAATCTCCGGAAATGCAATACTATAGATTCTAGAAGCAATGTTGCAATTGGCATGCTGGACAGTAGAATTGGTAGAATCTTCTGAACATGTAATGTTTGTATTTTTAAATTTTGAATCATGATTCATTTAGGAATTAAAGAACAGAGCATAATGTCTTCAAATGAGACACTAATGCTTGAACAAGTAAGTTCACAACAGAGTTGGAGTTTCTAAACTGTTAGAATTATCCTACTTCGTTGTTTTCAATGGCAAAATTCACCTATACACTTCTGCAGTCTGTAATTTTCCTTTTCCAGTGTTTGTTGCTGAATCTTTGTATTTCTTTCTTCAGCCACCCTTGGGAAACGGTTTTCAAAGCTGCCATGCAGAAGTACCCCAATCCCATGAACCCATGTGTTGTAGGAGTAGATGTATTAGATCGACGTGTTGACGACCAAGGCAAGTTACATAGTCAGAGGCTGCTCAGTACGGAATGGGGTCTACCATCTGTTGTTAAATCAGTAAGTATTGTTCTTCTACTATGAACAATTAACCATCACTTTTAGATATTAAGGGGCAGAATCCACTATCGAATTTTTCCATGATTCTGTCGATCTTGTCAATTTTTGTTTTCTCGCAAGCATAAAATCCTTCCAACATTTTTAAGACCTCTAGCCTATTTTCTTTTAACCCTGCCAGGACAACATCAGTCTGTAGTTGAAAGGGTAAAAGATTTGTTCCCCAGCCTATATCAGTACTGCTCTTTAACTTTGCATGATTGTCCTGGCAATTATTATCCTTTTGACTTTGCCCCAGTTGGTTAAGCCACAATACCTGTTCACCAAAGCGCTTTCTGTAAATCCTGTCATGTTACCCCAGTTTCAAAAAGATTTTAAACACTTTACTTCACCATATCGTCTCCTCTTCCTACCACTGATCCTTCTTTTTTTCTCCCCCTACTTTTAATTCTCTTATAGAAGTGAATGGTTACATCATAGAAAAAGGTCATATGTCCCAGAGATAGTAGTAACTGCAGATGCTGCAGAATCTGAGATAACAAGGTGTAGAGCTGGATGAACACAGCAGGCCAAGCAGCATCAGAGGAGCAGGTCCCATTGTGTCTGTGCTGGCTCTCTACAGGAACAACTCAGCCTGCACCTCATTTGCCTCCCTGCCGTCTTCCCATAGCCTCTCTTGTTTTTTTAAGCAGCATATCTAATTCCCTTGTGAATGACCTTAAGTGGGTGGTCAAGGTCAGTGAGTGCACCTTCACACAAAGCTTCTTATCCCCCAAACTCTTGCCCTGCTTAATGAACCATAACTATTGCTCAACCTGCAGCAGTCCCTAGTAACCAGGGCACATGCCAAATATTCCATCTCATCCTCAAACCCAGTCTGTTGATTCTGTGTACAAGGGGTGCAATCCAAATGTTCATTTTATTAGCCTGAAAATAATTCTGGGAAGTGGTGTAGCAGTGTTATATTGTACCACAGTGTTTGTCTAATAAGTCAGAGTCATTTGTTTGTGACATTGTGAATTATATGTTAGTATATTTGGTGACATGTCTAGCTACTGCTTTTCCAAATGTAGTAGCCCCTAACCCATGATAGTGCAACTAAAATATTCCAATGAAGAACTCTGGGACGAGTGTAGGAACATGTCCCAAACTGTTATCATTAACCAGGATCAAACTATAGGGTCACCATAAGCCACGTTTTAGAGTTGTCACCATGACATTAATCAGTCTGGGCGAGTGACCCACTACCCAGAAGTTGATGAAATGGAATCTGATGACTTCATAATAGACTGTGAACAGCCCCTTTTATTCAGGAAGAGAACCATATTGCAACCTTGTATCAGCAGCTTGGGAGGACCATAGTCAAGGGGGAAAGATGGATCAAAATCAGTACTCTGAGTGTTTGGTGAAACAATAACTGTTAGAAGTGCTCAGCACTTTTAAATTCTTGAGCATTCTAAATAAATACTTCAAAAGTAATTCAACCCCCTAACTGGATTTCCAGTTTTGATAGTGAGCTTACAACCTGAGATCATTTCAAGCTGTCTCATCAGTCATCAGTCCAGTTGAATTCTCAATATCATGTGGTCATAGCTTGTATTAATTTGTCGTCCAGTAATGGTTGGTAAATTTAGAAAGCAGGTTTATTGATATGCATTTACGTTTAAGTCTGAAACTGGTTATCTGTATAATTTCTAAGCCACGTGTGGCCCAGGAGCCTTGGCACCAATATGTATTAATGGCTTCTTGTTGACAAACTAAATTGTCCCTTTTGGCTTTCATGTTCCTGGATGTTCCAGAAGACCTGTTCTGAGTCCTATTAGAAGTAACCTGCATTTATGTAGCACCTTGTCATTTTTCTTAATCATGTAATTGAAATCATTAAAATTTTACATGGGAAATCTGTTTAGTTATATAGGTAAGTTGTTGTCTTGCTGTATAAATTTTGAGTTACTGTACCAGGTTTTGTTGGATTGACCTGTTTTCAACATATAATTTAAGTGACCCAGTCTGATAGACATATGCACTTGGGGAACAAGAAACTAGAGTGTATTTCATTGAAGCTGGAGGACCACAACATCTATCTCCAGTCTCCCTATAAGGAGTTCTCTTTTCATAGCTCTGAACTGTGTTTGGTTCACTGTTCAGGTTGGACTTGTGAATTTGGACGAATGACATTCTAGCCTGCATCCTCTTATACATAGCCATTCATATTGTGCTGGGTTAACTTGGTCCATTGTATATAATGGCAGGATGAGGGAAGATGAAATTATAAAAGAACTTAATCCTAGTAGGTTGAGTTTTGTGGTTTGGTTTATAGCATTGCTATTTTATCAAGTGAATCTATGAATTGCATAATGTGTTTGCTTCATCAGTTCAGACTGACAAAACAGGTAAAGTTCAATCATAGTAGCAATGATCGTGGACTTGGATTCTGTCATGGAATGTATGTTAAAGGTTACACTGGTTGCGTATAACTTCAGTTGTGTAATGCTGTATCAGGCTACCTGCTATTGCACAACAATTTAATGCATCAAAAAGTAGGCCAAGGTCACCTTTCTGTTCCTTTACTATGTCTCCTGGGTAGATCAACAAGTTACTACTAAGAATTTTTTAGAAAGTAGAGAATGGATATGCGCATGAGAGAAAGTCAGGAAGTGCACACTGGCTTTATTTGATGCTAATTCCTGTTTGCGTGTGATATCTGATTACTTCCAATGCTTCCCAAACTAGGTCCAGGAGCCAAGAGTCTAATTCATTGCTTTAGTCTAAGTAGAGGAATTTAACCCATGGGAGGAGTTTTTTTTAAATTGGATGGTGTCAGTTTACAGCTTAGTCACATTCAAGTATTTCCCATATGAGATTTACTAGAATGATACCAGGAATGAAGGATTTTAGATACAAGGAAAGATTAGAGAGATTGGTCGTCTTCTCCGTCGAGCAGACAAGATTAAGAGGTGACTTTATTGAGGTGTTCAAAATTACAAAAACTTTTAATGAGGATTTTCTGGATATTCTGTTTCCACTAGCTTTTGTGTCAGTAACTAGGAGTCACAATTTCAAGATTGTCAGTAAGAGAGCTAGGAGTGAGATGAGGCTTTCCTGGAGACTGGTGGAAGTGGATTACATATGAAGTTTCAGAAGAGAGCTGAGTATTTGAAAGTGATGAATTTAGAGGGCTACCTAGATATGGCTGGAGAGTGGGACTAGCTGGGTAGCTCTTTTGGGAGTTGGTACAGACAATGATGGGTCAAATGGGGTCCTTCTGTACTGAAAAATTCTATTAGTCTATGTGGCACAGCTCGTCTATATGACAGACCATGGTGTCTCTTTTCAACAGCTTGGTAAATAAATTTTGTGCAAGATATAGCTAGAGTGTTATTGCAATTGAGAATGTTTGGGCGTCTAGAGTCCTTAAAAACAAATTATCTACAACTTCCCTTATTTCTTGTGTAGCTTGTCCTAATACTCTTTGTCCATTATTTAGAGTCATTATAGCCCAAGAGCAGTCCATTCACCCATCCATGTCATCTCTAGAGAAACCCAGTCAATCATATTTGTTTATTGTCTCACTGTAGTCCTACAATTTATTTCCCTCAAGTGCTGATGAACAAGGGGTTCCTAGTTAACTGAAGTGGATCAATGTAATTTATGTTTTTATGCTTTTATGTAATTTATGCTTTTATGTTTAACCAGCTGAAATAAAAGGGAGTAATTTGATAGTTGAACGTGTGAGATATCTCTGTTACCCCCCTTATCCACCACTTCTATCTGGCTTCCCAATCTAAACGTTCTGCACGTGTGTGCAAGCAGGATGGGAGACATACCTTAGGTCTTTCTGTATGATGAGGGAGCTAGGGCTGGACAACTAATTGAATGATTAAAGCTCTGCTACAGAGAGACATTTGTAAAAGTGACCTGGAGACCTTGAACCAGGGAATCACTCAGTGGTGATACAGTAAAATGGCAACACATCCCATGGGCTGTGGATGACCACCACAACCAGTGGGTAAAGTGTTTGGCAACAAATGCCAATGCTAAAAACAACAACTGACAGCAGTTAGCAACTTCATGTGCTGCAAGTGCCAAAGCCTGCCTCAAGGATTGGCCTCCTAGCCCTTTGCAGTGGTGCATCACATTAAAATGCATCATCAGAAATGGCTGTTTCCTCCATGTCTGTCACCTTTCATAGGTGGACAGATAATGGGAGAAAGGACTGTAACACAATAAATGGTTGTCTCTGCTTTGACAAGTAACTGAAATATACTAGGGCTTCTTGGCTATGTCCACGAATGCAGCATTGGGAATCTGGAGAGTCCGACATAAAAACTATGTGGTTGGAGAGCAGTCATGTGGCTAGTTCCACCATAACATAAAATGTCATTCTTGTCAAATGCTAAATTATTGCTGAAGCGTAACATTGATTTTTTTTCAATTTTTCAGCTCATTGGTGCATCGAGGACACGGACATACGTACACGAACACTCTGTTGTGGACCCTGTGAAACGGACCATGGAGCTAAGATCTGCAAATGTCAGTCAAGTGACATGACTGAAATCGTACATGGTTTTCCTTTGCCTAATGCATGGGGATTAATTGGAGTTTTAATATGTGACCAGAGATACTCCGTCATTTTAGAAACTCCAGATTTGGCTAGTAATCAGTCCCATATTCTGAAATGATGAAACTTTGTTTTATGTAATGGGCTGCATTTGAAGTCCAAGATGCAGTGTTTCTGGATCTGTATTTCCTTCTGTAGGGTTAACAGATAAAATTAACCATTAAACTCCAAGCATAGTGACCTAACTGCCAGGGAAAAATCACACACCAAAAATATCTTGTAGCAACCAGTTTGTACCAATGAGTTGCAGGCATAAACACACTAATTAGTATCTTGATAGGTACACTGTGGATCATACTTTATTCTTGCTATGACGGCATTTCAACTATATTATCTTACCCAAAAGTAGATCTATTATTTACTACTTTTGCTTATTTGTTCCAAGGTGTATCACATTTATGGTATAACAGGAAGCTTATTGCAGTAACCTTTGGATAGTTTAAGGAGGATAAGGAGGGAAGATGTGTTGGGTAGGCTAAAGGATATTAAGGTGGACAAATCCCCAGGACCGGATGGGATCTATCCCAGGATGCTGAGGGAGGCGAGAGAGGAAATAGCTGGGGCCCTGAC
>JAHRHZ010000087.1:35955722-35968353 GCA_024137785.1 Ginglymostoma cirratum
GACAACATTAGCAACTCTCCAGTCCTCCGGCACTTCACCTGTGTTTACTCTGATTTTTCTCTTCATAGATGTTGCCAGACCTGTTGAGTGTTTCCACAACTTCTGTTTTTGTTTCAGAAGAACATGATGGTATAGTAAAATGAAGAAAATAAGTGGGAGACTCATCTACAGCATAACAGTCATGGGCCTGCTATATCAAGTAGCCTGTCACTGTTGTAAAGTTAGTGTAATTCAGCATTATTATCTCCATAGCAGTATGTAATAGTGTGATAATGTAAAGTTAAATGTTCTGTAACACTGTGCTGCAAAACAGCAAACCCTATTGTACCAGTGATGAGTTTCCATTCACTGAAACATCCAGTGTGTGGTCTCTCCAAGATTGAGTACAGTTTCGCCTTATGTTTTATACCAGTAAGATTATCCAAGCTGACGTCACTTCATAGCCTTCAGTCAGACCATTATTCTGGGTTTGACGTGAACTCAAATTCCAAAATGAAACTAGGCACCGTTGTCTACTTTGGCACTTTATTGGTGGGTATGTTTTCAGTTATTAATGGTGTATAATTCTGAGCATCTTGTTCTGAATAATATCTAAACTCTGTATCTTCATTATGGTATGTTACAGATAACATTAACAAATCTAGTGTCGGTGGATGAACGATTGGAGTATAAACCCCATCCACAGGACCCAGAAAAGTAGGTACATGTGTTGTTCAAGTGCAATGATTCTACTCAAAGCCCTTGCATATTTGTATAATAGCAATGTGATGAGGCTGTATTGCTAATCCACTTTGGAAAGGAAATCTTTCTATTTCTTCTTGGTCTTGTTGCATGGATAACTTGCAAGTTTTCCTTTTGGATGACTAACATTGTCTGCTTTGCAGATACCAAGTTTAGAATCAGCAACTTTGCATCAACTTGGTTAAGAGCAGAAATTTGTTATGTCAACCACTGACATTACAGCTGCCAATCTGGTGCCACTCCTTTTCTGTCATTTTCAGCACATAGCTGTTTGATAATATAACCAAGCAAGTGACAAACTCCAGACAATGCATTGGTTTGTAAGATGCATTCATTCCTTTTTTTTTGTGTTTCTCTGCCTCCCTGCTTTGTTTGATCTTTTTTAAGTTCAGTGTAAAGATGTTTGCCAATGCTGATTTACATGACTTGTTGACTTGCCTTAAGTGGAGAGACGGGTTGATTTCTGCATTATATCTTTATAGTAGAATTGAGTAAAAGGTGAACTTGGAAATTGTATATTAATTATTTTGCTGCTGTTCTTTTGTTAGGATCTCGTGTATGATTCTGTTTTGTTGTTTCAGAACAATCCTTACCCAAGAAGCTATTATCAGTGTGAAGGGGGTCAGTCTCAGCAGCTATATGGAAGGAATAATGGCAAACAGCATCTCTGCTAATGCAAATAAAGTGAGTATAGTAGTTGGGAGAATAGAATTGTAAGTTTTACAACCTAAAAGAGAATTTTTAAATTATCTGTCTAGTGTATTTGGCTATGTGACTTCTGAAAATTCAGCAGATCCTGCATTTTGCAAAGTATTATTGTCGTGAATGCAGAAATGATCACAATTATGCAATGTTTTGATACTTCTGTTTTGAATAATCGTCTGCAACTTTTATGAATTGAGTGCATGTTTTATTTTTGTGATCGTCAAAACTTGTATCTGCCACAGTGTCTTCTTCAATAACTCAGTTACTGATCTATCTGTGTGCTTGTCCTAGCCCCTCATCCACCCTCCCAACCATTTCTTCATATGCTTTTAAATATAGTTCTAAGCGCGCAGGTGGTCCATTGTCTGTCTCTTCTCTGATCTGGTTATTCAATGGACGTGAGCTTACTTGGTTGAGCATTTTAGGCGTACTGACTTTCAACCTGCCACCTTTCCACTTTCTGCCTTGTGGGCATCAAGGGCAATTGCAGTACCAATCATGCTTGCCTGAAAGTTGCTGACAAGAATTAGAAATAGTTGTGATGCTACTTTTGGGTTCTATGGTTTGATTAATGGGCTGAATTGCTTTCAACAGTCTTCAAACAGTGTTACTGCATTGGTTTATAATTATCCCTTCCTCGCCATGCACTTTTAAATGTATTTATTGTATGACTTACTCTGTTTTTGCCACTGCTGTCACACTCCATGTCTGTTTTTCTGTGCAGGGCCGAGAAGCAATGGAGTGGGTAATCCGCAGGTTAAATGCAGAAATTGAAGAGTTGGCGGCATCTGCAAGAGGAAGTATTAAAATGCCAATGGCTGCAACATCAGTGGAGTAATGAAAAGTTGTTAAGAAATGTGTTGCTGGCCTCTGAGCTACTTAGCGAATTGCTTCCCACTGTGCATTTCATTTTCCTCATTCACCAGGGCTTCATGTTGAAGACGTATATAGTGACATGAACTGACTTAATACTTGCTGTATTTCAGTAGCACACTGTATACAGCTGTCTGCTGACTGTAGTTGTGCCCTTGCTATACAGTGCAGGGGCTTTCCTGGAGGGTTTCTTTTTTGTTTTGATGAGTATCTTGGAATAGATGCACAGGGGGAAGTAATGGCGTCAATATTTATTACTAGGTATATTGTCTTGTCAGAATTGAGAGATGGCAAAGTTGGCAATGGGAGGAGCTTGTGATCTCCAATTTGGTGGTCCATATATACTTGCAGAGGTTAAAAATGAAAAAATGTTTGAAACACTTACTTGAATTGATCAGAAAGCAGTACTCTCTCTGGTGAATCACTTGACAAAGATCCTGTCTGTTGTCTGGACTCTGTTAACTGGTCTGAGAACTTGAAAAAAGTTGTATGCTTTAACCTCCTGTAACAAACAGCCCAATAGTCAGTTCCAAACAGCAAGTATTACAGCATGAGTATTTTTAAATTTCAATACTAAAATTAAGAAGTTAAACTTTTAGAACTTGTATTTAGTTCTCGGTCATGCAAAGCAATATTCTTAAATAAATGGGCGTTTATCACATAAAATTGTACAGAATTTATGGAGCTAGTATGTTTATATTTGAAGTCTTCAGGTTAAGAGAAGTCTGTAGCAGAAAACTAACATTATGGCTATCATCTCAAAAAAAAAAAATTGCAGTTGTACATTTTATATGAATGTTCCTGTGAATTTCTGGGTAACTAGATTTGGTAATCTGTTTGTTCCATTAACATTTACAATTTAACCTAGAATGAATTATCCAACAAACTTGCCAAGGATTTTCTATATTGTGTCAATATTCCTAAAGCACTGAAACATAACTGAAAGTTTTGTGTACCTTGTAGAACTTGGTTGTAGTGCTTCTTAAAAGAGAAGCCATAAGATTGTTCTGCCTTAATTATTTGTCATCATTACAGGAATGTCCTCTGATCCAACAGTGAATTAGCATAAGAGCCCTTACCTCAGTCATATTTGTTTCTGAATTTATCAACGTTACACTGAAACCTTGTGATCACCCTTGCATATCATGGCTACCCAAGTAACTAGACTTAGGCCTCTGTCTTCTGACCCTAAGAACCAGTGTTGGTTTTGGCTATTGATCTTATACCTAGGATGCTCCTGTAGCCATTTGTAGACCGTAGGGAAACAATACTTTTGTAGCTGCACACTAATATCTCTCAAACATTATCAAATGAGAATTCTTGTGCTAGGCTTTCTGAAGTGAAGATTCTTCCTTCTGGTGAGAGACACTCGACATATTCTGGAGCTGGGCTGCACTCTGTGGTCTCTTTTACTCGACGTTGCTTTTAAGATTTTCAAAGCACTTGGAAGTGTACAGAATTTGAATTCCACTGTGTTTTTGCAGGGTTCTCATCACAAAACAGTTTCCTATTCTGAATGTAAAGTGATTACTGTAACCTGCAGAGTTGTTGATTAAAGTGTCAGCTTGACAGCAATCCTGCCTCAGGATCAGAAGGCAGCTGGCACAAGCCACACTCAAATATTGAACACAGCCCAACAGCAACACAGCACTCAGTAATGCTACTCTTCACATGAGACTTTATTAAGTTAAGTGAACGTGAAAGACCCTGAGTCAGTATTTGACAAAGGGAGATTTTCCACTGCTTTGGCTAACATTCCTCCTTCAATGCCATCAAAGATATATTAACTCATCACTTGTGGGACCTTGCTGTATTTGAAACTACTGTACGTTTCCCTATACAAGTCACTCAATGGTATTTCATTAAAGATGAGGAGCTTTAAGAAGTGAGTGCTTCATGAATACAATGCTTTCATTAATTTAGAGCTTTATCTTAACTTTCAGGACAGTTTGGAATTGAGAATTCTGTTTGGGTTGGTGTGCCTGAGAGCTGCATATCTCTGAGCTCTCTTCCTGTACCACTTTTTCTTGGGAGAGTTGAGAGCTTTTGTCTTCTGAAGTGATGCTGCTGAGCTCTTCTCTGTACAGCCACTGATGTTACACAGTACCAGCTACATGCAGCAGGATTTTGGTTTGCTCTCGGGAATGGTCTTGTGCTCTGTCTCTATTATACTTCGAGAGGGCAAATGCAGACCTTGTGCCTCCTGTGTGGAAGTTTACTTCAGTGCAGAGAATGGCAGGTACCAGTTAACAGTGCCTTCTTTCACCTGCGCCTTCTGACCCAGGACCGATAAATCTAATGCAGAGACTTGTGGGCAGCACTATAGTTCAGGATTCTTCTGATCTTTACTATTCCACACTGAATGGCATCACACACAGCATTTCTTGTAATAGAAAAATTCCTCTTTGTTCCAAATTTTACATTTTAGTTTAAACAATTCTCTTAACGATACTTAGTATAATTATCTCTCGGGTCTCTTTGGAATTTTGCCGCTGGCTGGGCATACAGATAATTTGTGCCAAAATTCATTCATTAATTGTGAATAGAAATGAAATTTGAATAAATTAGGTTTTTCCAATTAATAATTTGGAAAATGTCACTGCATATAATGAGTTTGCTGCTCAGCCTGGGTTTGTATAACTGTACAAGAAGGAGTTGCGCTTCAAGTAGGTAAATACGTAGGGGAAGGTATACTTAATATTTCAGGTTGATTAACTTTTCATCAGAACAACTTCTGACAAAGATTGTCAAACTGATGTATTGATGCTACCTTCCTCTTGCCACCTACACTGAGAGTTTGGCGCATATTTTATATTGTACTTCAGATTTTCAGCTTCTGTGGTGTTCTGTTGTATAGTAGGTAGCTCCTGTTGAAGAGTTCACACCAGTAGTTTTGTTTTGTGCTGTAGTTTGTTTGATTCTCTGGGAATACTAAAGTTCATGCCATTCTGGAGGGGTAGGTGATATGGACAGTTCATCTCCATAAACTATATAGGGTTTAGTCTGCTTCACTGCTTAATATCTACAAGCACAAAAGCTTGTTCTTTCAAAAGTGGGGTTCAAAAGGAAGCAGATTTAATTAGGCAGTGTAATCTACACTGTTATGCGTTTAAAGGGACAATTCTACATTGAATTCTGTTATACGTGAATTGGGCTCAGAGGACTGTTCTATGTTCCACCGTTACACCTACTTTATTTGATGGTTTTGCCATAGTACAATGGATAATCCTCCCTGGACCAACTTGCATCTACTTTTATTTCCTTCTCGACATAAAATGTCCCAAGATATGAAGAGTTTTACAGCTACAGAAAGACTAACTTTTTTATATGCTGCTAGTAACATTTATTATTTAATGTTTTGCTGGATGAAGATTTTGTTTAAGTTAATGTGACCAACAAGAAGAATGAAACATTGGATTAGGCTAATACAATTAAAAGACAACAGTGTTAGTTTTTTCATAATGATTTTCCTGTGTAAGATCTCTGCTATTTTTCAGTTCCATGACATTTTGTATGGAATAGTATTTATTTTAATGGCACTGAATTGTACTTCAAACTCCAGCCAAGTTGTTAACATTTTTTAACGACTGACAATAAAATTTAGTGTTTTTAAAGTAGTGAATTGTCTGTGTATTTCTTTGGATTTGAACGTTTGTCCGCACCCCATTAGCTATTAAACCAGAGGTCAGGTAGCTGACTTTGGATGATACAATGGAAGTCCAATACAGCACGGACGGTGAAGTCCTAGAAATGAAACTGTAGTTAACTGAATCATAGATTTATGACCCTGTGCAATAAACAAACTACGAGAGGTGAGCTTGGTGGGAGAAAAACTGGTTGGGGTCAGGACACGTGGAGGTTGGACAGAAGTGGTTTTCTTTGTTGTGTTGCTACACCCATTACTTTATTTTTAAAAAGTCAAGGTATTGTTCGGATGGAGATTTAATTTATATATTAGCCGAATCCAAGGGGCCTTTGGTTGAGCATCATCTCCCACAGGAATCAGAGAATAGAATACCTACAGTGTGGACGCAGGCCATTCAGTCCATTTTAGTCAGCACTGATGCTCCAAACAGCATCTCTCTCCCCCACCCCAACCCCCACTCTACCTCTGGAACGCTGCATTTCCCATGGCTATTCTACCTAGCCTGTACATCCCCGGACACTATAAGCAATTTAGCATGGCCAAACCACCTAACTGGAAGAAGTAATTGCACTTTATGTTGATGAACGAGGATTGGGTGAGTTGATTTGGCTGGATGACTAGAGTGTGGTGAGGAATAAAGCCAATAGTGTGGCTTCAAGACCCATAACGACCATAGTGAACCGTGGAGGCGCTGCTTCCTTGCATTACCCGACACTAGTGGAATGGTTACCATCAAACTACACAACCAATTGTCTTTCTCCAATAGGACTGATACCAAATGTAAGGTACAACTGTGATTTGAAGAAACCTTTCAAGTAGAGAAGGGAACTAAGACGCTAAACTTTAAGCGAAATCACAGTTTGCTGATCTATGATGTATCAGGCTACCACTTTAGGAGAAATCACCCAATGTAGATATCTTTCAGATGACATATCAGGTACTAATACTTGATGTCATCCTGTCAAACTATGAACTTGATTGAAACGTATGATTCTGAGGGGTCTTGACAGGAGGGGATGTGGAAATGTTTCTTGGAAAATTAGCTCGAGAAGTCACTTTTAAAAATAAGAGCTTGCTTATTTAAGATATGAGTTGAAATGTTTTCTGAAAGAGGGTCATAAGTCTTTGGAATCCTTCCTCAAAAAGTAGTGGAGACAGGGTCTTTGAAGAATGCTAAGGCAGAGGTAGAAGTTTCCTGTAGTGTCCTTTCCTTAAATGAGACTCCTATGGAGTGAAATCCCTGTGTTGCCATTGCCCTGGCAATGATATCCCCCTGGGGTAATCGGAAGTGCAGATGTAAAAAGAAACTTCTGACAACTTAACACCATGGTTACTCTTATACAGTAGGTAATGAAAAATCTCCCATTCACAAAATGCATGTAAATCTTGTATATCTCCTCAAGAGGTTAATCTCATTAAAAATAAAATAAACTTCTACTCAGATCTCATGTCAAAGATGGCAAATCCCTTAATAGCTTTTAGTCCGTCAAGCACACTGAATGCAGAACAAACTGCTGAGACAAATGAAGATTTTTGAGCCTCAGTAATAAAAGGCATTAGGGAAATGTCAATGAAGAACTATCCTGAAGCTGCAGGACTAGGTCCTGCGCTCTTTTTTTGAACTGGTAGCAGTGTCCAGCAATTCCTTTCAAATTTTGTGACAGCTGCAGTCTTTTTCTCCAAAGTTTTAAAAAAAAGGGAATTTTAAAAAAACTTGTGATTATGACACATAAGCATTCCTTATCTGCTGTTTAGAGCTTTTATGTCTATTTCATTAGTTTATGACCTACACAATGTGGGTTAAGGCCCTTGGAACGATTAAAATTGACTTTGTTTGAACTCAGCCCCTGAACCCCATTTCCTGCATTGGCAAACTCGGATCTATTGAACAGAGGGTTGTGGATGGGACTTCCACATCTTGTTCCTGACCTTTAGGTCTCAGCAGATGAAGGCTGTAGTGATTAAAATCAGGAATGCACGTAAGCCAGAAAGATAAGCATAGAGATCATGGTGTGGAGCTGGATGAACACAGCAGGCCAAGCAGCATCATAGGAGCAGGAAAGCTTGACGTTTCGGGCCTAGACCCTTCATCAGAAATGGGGGAGGGGAAGAGGGTTCTGAAATAAATAGGGAGAGAGGGGGAGGCGGATAGAAGATGAATAGAGGACAGGATAGGTGGAGAGGAGGCGGACAAGTCGAAGAGGCGTGGATGGAGCCAGTATAGGTGAGTGTAGGTGGGGGGGTAGGGAGGAGATAGGTCAGTCCAGGGAGGACGGACAGGTCAAGGGGGCGGGATGAGGTTAGCAGATAGGAGATGGGGGTGGGGCTTGAGGTGGGAGGAGGGGATAGGTGAGAGGAAGGACAGATTAGGGAGGCGGGGATGAGCTGGACTGGTTTTGGGATGCGGTTGGGGGAGGGGAGATTTTGAAGCTTGTGAAATCCGCACTGATACCATTGGGCTGCAGGGTCCCCAGGCTGAATATGATTTGCTGTTCCTGCAACCTTCGGGTGGCATCATTGTGGCATTGCAGGAGGCCCAGGATGGACGTGTTGTCTGAGGAATGGGAGGGGGAGTTGAAATGGTTCACGACTGGGAGGTGCAGTTATATGTTGCGAACTGAGCGCAGGTGTTCTGCAAAGCAGTCCCCAAGCCTCCGCTTGGTTTCCCTGATGTAGAGGAAGCCACAACGGGTACAGCGGATGCAGTAGACCACATTGGCAGATGTGCAGGTGAACATCTGCCTAATGTGGAAAGTCTTCTTGGGGCCTGGGATTGGGGTGAGGGCGGAGGTGTGGGGGCAGGTGTAGCACTTCCTGCGGTTGCAGGGAAAAGTGCCAGGTGTGGTGGGGCTGGAGGGGAGTGTGGAGCGGACAAGGGAGTCACGGAGGGAGTGATCCCTCTGGAAAGCAGCTAAGGGTGAGGAGGGACAAATGTCTTTGGTGGTGGGGTCGGATTGCAGATGGCGGAAGTGTTGGAGGATGATGCATTGGATCCGGAGGTGGGTGGGGTGGTACGTGAGGACGAGGGGGATTCTTTTTTGGTTGTTATTGTGGGGACGGGGTGTGAGGGATGAGTTGCAGGAAATGCGGGAGACACGGTTGAGGGTGTTCTCGACAATTGCGGGGGGGAAGTTGCGGTCCTTGAAGAATGAGGACATCTGAGATGTCCGGGAGTGGAATGTCTCATCTTGGGAGCAGAAGCGGCGGAGGCGAAGGAATTGGGAATAGGGGATGGCATTTTTGCAGGAAGGTGGGTGGGAGGAGGTGTACTCCAGGTAGCTGTGAGAGTCAGTGGGCTTGAAATGGACTTCGGTTTCTAGATGGTTACCTGAGATGGAGACAGAGAGGTCCAGGAAGGAGAGAGAAGTGTTGGAGATGGTCCAGGTGAACTTCAGGTTGGGGTAGAAGATGTTGGTGAAGTGACTGAACTGTTCAAGCTCCTCGTGGGAGCACGAGGCGGCGCCGATACAGTCATCAATGTAATGGAGGAAGAGGTGGGGTTTACAGCCAGTGTAGGTACGGAAGAGGGATTGTTCCACGTAACCTACAAAGAGGCAGGCATAGCTTGGGCCCATGCGGGTACCCATGGCCACCCCCTTTGTCTGTAGGAAGTGGGAGGAATTAAAAGAGAAGTTGTTGAGGGTGAGGACGAGTTCAGCTAAGCGGATGAGGGTGTCGGTGGAGGGGGATTGGTCCATTCTGTGGGACAGGAAGAAGTGGAGGGCCTTTAGGCCATCTGCATGGGGAATACAGGAGTATAGGGACTGGATGTCCATAGTAAAAATGAGGTGTTGGGGACCGGGGAATTGGAAGTTCTGGAGGAGGGGGAGGGCGTGGGTGGTGTCACGGACGTAGGTAGGGAGCTCCTGGACCAAGGGCGTGAAAATACCACGACCACGCCTCCCTTGTCCGCGGGTTTTATGGTGAGGTTGGGATTGGAGCGGAGGGAGTGGAGGGCTGCACGTTATGCGGTGGAGAGGTTGGAGTGTTTGAGAGGGCTAGAGAGGTTGAGGCGATTGGAGATGAAGAGGTCGAGGGAGGGTAGGAGGCCTTGGGGTAGTGTCCAGGAGGAGGGCTTGTGTTGGAGGTGGGAGAAGGGGTCAGTAGAGGGAGGGTTAGATTCGTGGTTGGAGAAGTAAGCATGGAGGCGGAAGCGGCGGAAAAACTGCTCAATATCCAAGCGTGAGCGGTATTCGTTGATATGTGGGTGGAGGGGGACAAAGGTGAGCCCTTTACTGAGGACTGACCGTTCATCCTCAGTAAGGGGGAGGTGTGGGGGGATGGTGAACACTCGGCAGGGCTCAGTGTGGCTGTCTCCTCCGGAGCAGCTGGCTGCAGAGGCTGTGGGCGGAGTTACATCTGCGTCGGCTGTGGGCGGGGTTACGTCAGCGGCGGGTGTTGTGTCGGCTTCGGCGGTGGGCGGAGCGACGTCGGCGGTGGGCGGAGCGGCGGCGGCGGCGGCAACAGCAATGACGGTGTTGGTTTCGGTGATGGAGGCGGTGGTTTCAGCAGCGGCGGCGTTCGCTGTCCCGGAAGCGGGGTACCTGGCGGTGGCGGATGTGACGTCATCAGTGGGTTCTCCGACAGTAGCCTCGTGGCCAATGGTGGCGGGTACATTGTGGGGGAGGTCCTGGGTACGGCTGGGGATTTGGGGAGTGGGGGAAGCCCGTTTTGGGTGGTGGGCGTCAGTAAGTTTACTGTACTTACAGTTTTTGGTGTCCAATAAAGCTGAGTAGAATTGTGAATTCAGGCAGTGGATCCTACGAAGAATAAAAAACAGGAGAGGTCCTTTGCAGGTCTGGGAGAGGGAGGCTCTGAGCTGGGGGAGTCTTGATTGTAGTGCCTGGAGATGCCGGCTTGTATCAGAGATAATAGGTTCCGATGATTCTCCAGCATCTGCAGTACTTTTTATCTCTGACACAATTTTAACCCCACTGCGAAGCCTCTTCTAAGGATGCCTACCCTGAAGAAGTTACCCTCCTCCCTCCGAACAAACCTCAGGGAATCTCTCTCCCACTGCAACTCTCTCATAATCTCTTCGGCCTTGAAACTGCTCGACCACGTCCTGAAGCAAACCAGGTACTACTGCCACATCACCTTTCTTAGTACCTGCCTACGGAACCAGATCATCCCCAGTGGACGACAGTCCACATTCAAGCCTTCCCAATTTGGCCACAACCGTGACAATATCTACATGGAGAACATTGAGACCCTCCAGAAGCGCTTCTCCCTGCGACTCATGAAACACACACTTGCAGCAATGCGCAGGCATCTCCAGGCACTACAGTCAAGACTCCCCCAGCTCAGAGCCTCCCTCTCCCAGACCTGCAAAGGACCTCTTCTGTTTTTGATTCTCTGTGGGATCCACAGCCTGAATTCACAATTCTACTCAGCTTTATTGGACACCAAAAACTGTAAGTACAGTAAACTTACTGATGCCCACCACCCAAAACGGGCTTCCCCCACTCCCCAAATCCCCAGCCGTACCCAGGACCTCCCCCACAATGTACCCGCCGCCATTGGCCACGAGGCTACTGTCGGAGAACCCACTGATGACGTCACATCCGCCACCGCCGGGCACCCCACTTCCGGGACAGCGAACGCCTCCGCTGCTGAAACCACCGCCTCCATCTCCGAGACCAACACCACAGACACTACCGTCACCGCTGCTGCTGCCGCCTACCACGCTCCGCCCACCGCCAACGTACCTCCGCCCACCACCGATGTAACTACGCCCTCAGCCGACGCAGACGTAACTCCGCCCACAGCCTCCACAGCCAGCAGCTCCGGAGGAGACAGCAGCACTGAGCCCTGCCGAGTGTTCACCATCCCCCCAGACCTCCCCCTCACTGAGGACGAACGGTCAGTCCTCAGTAAAGGGCTCACCTTTGTCCCCCTCCACCCACATATCAACGAATACCGCTCACGCTTGGATATTGAGCAGTTTTTCCGCCGCGTCCGCCTCCACGCCTACTTCTCCAACCGCGAATCTAACCCTCCCTCTACTGACCCCTTCTCCCGCCTCCAACACAAACCCTCCTCCTGGACACCACCCCAAGGCCTCCTACCCTCCCTCGACCTCTTCATCTCCAACTGCCGTCGAGACATCAATCGCCTCAACCTCTCTACCCCTCTCAAACACTCCAACCTCTCCCCCGCAGAACGTGCAGCCCTCCACTCCCTCCGCTCCAATCCCAACATCACCATAAAACCCGCGGACAAGGGAGGGGCAGTCATAGTATGGCGCACAGACCTCTACATTGCTGAGGCCAGGCGCCAACTCTCTGACACCTCCTCCTACTGCCCCCTGGATCATGACCCCACCCCCGAGCACCAAACCATCATCTCCCAAACCATCCACAACCTCATCACCTCAGGTGACCTCCCACCCACCGCCTCCAACCTCATTGTTCCCCAACCCCGCACCGCCCGCTTCTATCTCCTTCCCAAAATCCACAAACCTGAATGCCCTGGTCGACCCATTGTCTCCACCTGCTCCTACCCCACCGAACTCATCTCCACCTACCTAGACTCCATTTTCACGCCCTTGGTCCAGGAGGTCCCTACCTACGTCCGTGACACCACCCACGCCCTCCCCCTCCTCCAGAACTTCCAATTACCCGGTCCCCAACACCTCATTTTTACTATGGACATCCAGTCCCTATA
>JAHRHZ010000087.1:35968753-36010993 GCA_024137785.1 Ginglymostoma cirratum
TCAACGAATACCGCTCACGCTTGGATATTGAGCAGTTTTTCCGCCGCGTCCGCCTCCACGCCTACTTCTCCAACCGCGAATCTAACCCTCCCTCTACTGACCCCTTCTCCCGCCTCCAACACAAACCCTCCTCCTGGACACCACCCCAAGGCCTCCTACCCTCCCTCGACCTCTTCATCTCCAACTGCCGTCGAGACATCAATCGCCTCAACCTCTCTACCCCTCTCAAACACTCCAACCTCTCCCCCGCAGAACGTGCAGCCCTCCACTCCCTCCGCTCCAATCCCAACATCACCATAAAACCCGCGGACAAGGGAGGGGCAGTCATAGTATGGCGCACAGACCTCTACATTGCTGAGGCCAGGCGCCAACTCTCTGACACCTCCTCCTACTGCCCCCTGGATCATGACCCCACCCCCGAGCACCAAACCATCATCTCCCAAACCATCCACAACCTCATCACCTCAGGTGACCTCCCACCCACCGCCTCCAACCTCATTGTTCCCCAACCCCGCACCGCCCGCTTCTATCTCCTTCCCAAAATCCACAAACCTGAATGCCCTGGTCGACCCATTGTCTCCACCTGCTCCTACCCCACCGAACTCATCTCCACCTACCTAGACTCCATTTTCACGCCCTTGGTCCAGGAGGTCCCTACCTACGTCCGTGACACCACCCACGCCCTCCCCCTCCTCCAGAACTTCCAATTACCCGGTCCCCAACACCTCATTTTTACTATGGACATCCAGTCCCTATACTCCTGTATTCCCCATGCAGATGGCCTAAAGGCCCTCCACTTCTTTCTGTCCCGCAGAACTGACCAATCCCCCTCCACCGACACCCTCATCCGCTTAGCCGAACTCGTCCTCACCCTCAACAACTTCTCTTTTAATTCCTCCCACTTCCTACAGACAAAGGGGGTGGCCATGGGTACCCGCATGGGCCCAAGCTATGCCTGCCTCTTTGTAGGTTATGTGGAACAATCCCTCTTCCGTACCTACACTGGCCCTAAACTCCACCTCTTCCTCCGTTACATTGATGACCGTATCGGCGCCGCCTCGTGCTCCCACGAGGAGCTCGAACAGTTCATCCACTTCACCAACACCTTCCACCCCAACCTGAAGTTCACCTGGACCATCTCCAACACTCCTCTCTCCTTCCTGGACCTCTCTGTCTCCATCTCGGGTAACCACCTAGAAACTGATGTCCATTTCAAACCCACTGACTCCCACAGCTACCTGGAGTACACCTCCTCCCACCCACCTTCCTGCAAAAATGCCATCCCCTATTCCCAATTCCTTCGCCTCCGCCGCATCTGCTCCCAGGATGAGACATTCCACTCCCGGACATCTCAGATGTCCTCATTCTTCAAGGACCGCAACTTACCCCCCCCCACAGTGGTCGAGAACGCCCTCGACCGTGTCTCCCGCATTTCCCGCAACTCATCCCTCACACCCCGTCCCCGCAATAATAACCAAAAAAGAATCCCCTCGTCCTCACATACCACCCCACCAACCTCCGGATCCAACGCATCATCTTCCGACACTTCCGCCATCTGCAATCCGACTCCACCACCAAAGACATTTTTCCCTCCCCACCCTTATCTACTTTCCGGAGGGACCACTCCCTCCGCGACTCCCTTGTCCGCTCCACACTCCCCTCCAGCCCCACCACACCTGGCACTTTTCCCCAACCGCAGGAAGTGCTACACCTGCCCCCACACCTCCTCCCTCACCCCAATCCCAGGCCCCAAGAAGACTTTCCACATCAGGCAGATGTTCACCTGCACATCTGCCAATGTGGTCTACTGCATCCGCTGTACCCGTTGTGGCTTCCTCTACATCAGGGAAACCAAGCGGAGGCTTGGGGACTCCTTTGCAGAACACCTGCGCTCAGTTCGCAACAAACAACTGCACCACCCATTCGCGAACCATTTCAACTCCCCCTCCCATTCCTCAGATGACGTGTCCATCCTGGGCCTCCTGCAATGCCACAATGATGCTACGCGAAGGCTGCAGGAACAGCACATCATATTCAGCCTGGGAACCCTGCAGCCCAATGGTATCAATGTGGATTTCACAGGCTTCAAAATCTCCCCTCCCCCAACCGCATCCCAAAACCAGCCCAGCTCGTCCCCGCCTCCCTAATCTGTCCTTCCTCTCACCTATCCCCTCCTCCCACCTCAAGCCCCACCCCCATCTCCTATCTGCTAACCTCATCCCGCCCCCTTGACCTGTCCGTCCTCCCTGGACTGACCTATCTCCTCCCTACCCCCCCACCTACACTCACCTATACTGGCTCCATCCCCGCCTCTTTGACTTGTCCGCCTCCTCTCCACCTATCCTCTCCTCTATCCATCTCCTATCCACCTCCCCCTCTCTCCCTATTTATTTCAGAACCATCTTCCCCTCCCCCATTTCTGATGAAGGGTCTAGGCCTGAAATGTCAAGCTTTCCTGCTCCTGTGACGCTGCTTGGCCTGCTGTGTTCATCCACCTCCACACCTTGTTATCTCGGATTCTCCAGCATCTGCAGTACCTATTATCTCTCATAGAGATCATGGACAGTTGTAGGGCTGAAAGAGAAAACGGAAGTAGAGAGCTGCAATGCAAAGGATGAATATTTTAAAATTGATGCAATGTTTAATTTCCACTGAAACTAGATCAGCTAGTGAATGGGTGAATAACACTAAGTGGGAATTAGGCTGGAGCAGGGCTGCCTTGCATAAATTTACATTTATCAAAGGTGGAACGCTAGCTGGTGTATTAGAGAAGAGTCACGACCTGTACAGCACCAAAACAGACCCTTTGGTCCATCCATCCTGAATTAATCTAGTCCCATTTGGCAGCATTTGACCCATATCCCTCTAAACCCTTCCTATTCATGTACACATCCAGATGCCTTTTAAATGTTGTAATTGTACCAGCCTCCACCACTTCCTCTGGCAGCTCATTCCATACGTGCACCACACTCTGTGCAAAAACGTTGCCCCTTGGGTCCCTTTTATGTCTTTCCCCTGTCACCTTAAACCTACACCCTTTAGTTTTGGACTCCCGGTTCCTGGGAAAAAACACTTTGTTATTCATGCCCCTCATGATTTTGCAAGCCTCTATAAGGTTACCACTCAGCTTCCAACGCTCTAGGGAAAACAGCCCCAGCTTATTCAGCCTCTTCCTATAGTTCAAACACTGCAACCATTGCAACATCCTTGTAAATCTTTTCTGCACCCTCTCAAGTTAAACAACATCTTTCCTATAGTAGGGAGACGAACTGAACATAGTATTCCAAAGGTGGCCTAACCAATGTCCTGGACAGCCGCAACATGACATCCCAACTCCTATACTCAATGCACTGACCAATAAAGACAAGTGGACCAAACACTTTCTTCACTATCCTGTCTACCTGTGACTCCACCTTCAAGGAACTACGCACCTGCACTCCAAGGTCTCTTTGTTCAGCAACACTCTCCAAGACCCTACCATTAAGTGTATCAGTCCTACTCTGATTTGCGTTGCCAAAATGCAACACCTCACATTTATCTAAATTAAATTCCATCTGCCACTCCTCAGTCCAAGTGATCAAGGTCCTGTTATTCTCTGAGGTAACCTTCTTCACTGTCCACTGCACCTCCAATTTTGGCGTCATCTGCAAATGTACTATTTCTTACTTACTGATAACTTATTTATTCTTCCTACATGCATTTCCAGAGGTAGGGATGATGTTGTTGTCTAAGAAATGGAGTTTGTGACGGTAATTTAAAATAAGGGCTTCAGTTTTTCTAACATTTAACATTGTTGCCTATTCAGTACTATGAAATGTTCATGGGAGCAAAGAGATGAAGAGGGGTGCTAGTGTTGAGGTAGAGTTGGGTGAACATTTGAAATAAGATGTATTGTTTAGATGATATTGCTGCGGACCACATATTATTGAGAAAAATATGTAAAACCTAAGACATGACTAATTATTCTCAGAATGAAACTGGACACAGTCACATATCACCATTACGGCCATCTGGTTGTTGGCGGGTTGTATCCCTCTTATTTTATAATCTGTTCATAATATTTGCACTTTAATGCCTTTCTTTTAAAATTATATAATTTTTAAAAATTGTACGACCCATCCCGTAAATACTACAAGGTCAGGGTGGGAATGGGTCAGGGATCAGAGGTCAGAATCCGCACTCTGATTGGAGCAGACTCCAGGGACACCTGAGACTCTGTTCTATGATTGGTTTATATACATCCTACTGCGATTGGCTGGCTGTTTCCTCACCTCTGATTAGTTATCCTTGCCGCAGAACTGGCGCTTGATTGGGTCATTGTGCCGCACATCTGTTCGATGATTGGTTGATCCCGGTTCCCTGCAGTTCATTGGCTGGGCGTCGCGGCGCCATCTTGTCTGAAGCGGAGAGGGGAACAGGGCAAGATGGCGTTCTGGAGGCAGGCCGGCCTGAGGTATAACTGTGGTCTGGGGAGGGGGTGAGGGACCCGGGTATAACTGAGGCTCCGGTGAGAGATGAGGGGCCCGAGGCATAACTGCGGTTCTGGTGAGGGGTCTGGGCTGGAGGCCATGGTGTCCCTGAGCCTGGGCTTGAAAGTGCTGCAGTGACCCGGTCAGTGAATCAGTGGGAGCCTGACATCAAACGGTCATCAGAGCAGGTTACACCTTGAGGGTGCAGCACCTTCGGATTGTCAGTGGCAGAGGCTGTAAACAGTCGTAGTTAACCTGGGCAGATTGTGAAGAAATAGTAAGAACTGCAGATGCTAGAGTCAGAGATAACACAGTGTGGAGCTGGAGGAGCACAGCAAGATCCTGCTCATCTGATGCTGCCTGGCCTGCTGTGTTCTTCCAGCTACACAGATTTTATGAAGTCTGCTCCATGGTTTTGATAACGTCTGTGTGCTCTTTTTTTGGTTTGGACTTTCCAGTGTTGTCTTGATGATAATACTGACCTTGACCTTGCTCCGAAGGCTTGTTTGAATTCTGTACCATGTGCCTAGACTGAATCATGTGTTGATTTATTAATTTTTTAAAAATTAAGATATTAGAATATTTTGTATCTGGAGCAGTGCACATTCATAGAATGATAGAACCCCTACAGTTTGGAAACAGGCTCTTTGGCCCAACAAGTCTACACCAGAGATAATAGGAACTGCAGATGCTGGAGAATCTGAGATAACAAGGTGTAGAGGTGGATGAACACAGCAGACCAAGCAGCATCATAGGAGTAGGAAGGCTGACGTTTCAGCCTACACCGGACCTCAGAGCATCCCACCCAGACCCATACCCCTATGATTCACATAATCCAAACATCCCTGACCCCTATGGGCAATTTAGCATGGCCAAACCACCTAACCTGCACATCTTTGGACTGTAGGAGGAAACCGGAGTACCCGGAGGAAACCCACGCAGACGCGGGGAGAACATGCAAACTCCACACAAACAGTCGCCCGAGTGTCAAATCGAACCCAGGTTGCTTGCGCTGTGAGGCAGCAGTGCTAACCACTGAGCCACCATGCCGTCTCAAATTATTTGTTTCTTTACACCGTCTGCTCGATCAATATTTAGTGGACTGAGGTCCTTGATATTTTTGTTATAATTATGACCTGTTCTGGCTGTATTGCTCCAAACCCAGCCACTGTCAAGTTGCTAATAACGGCCACTGAAGCTTGGAAGCTGGCTCTATATACGAAGCAGTAAGCTGCTGCAATGGGCAATATTAACCTTCTGGAAAATGGTATCAAAAGAACAGAAGATTCTATCATATGAAACCAGGTTATAATCCAAAAGGTTTAGTTGAAAGCACAAACTTTTGGAGCTCTGTTTCTTTGTCTGGTGAGGTGAGCAACACTTCCTGTGCTTCCCAGAATCCAGTCTACTGCATTTGCTGTTCACAGTGTGGTCTGTTCTACATTGGGAAAACAAAGGGTAGACTGGGTGACTGCTTTGCAGGACATCTATGTTCTGCTTGCAAAAAAAGACCTTGAGATTCCAGTTGCCTGCTACTTTAACACACCACCCTGTTCCCTGGCCAACATCTGTCTCAGATTTGTTGCAGTGTTCCAGAGAAGCTCAGGGCAAGCTATAAGGACACCAGCTCATTTTCTGCTTGAGGACCCTGCAGCCCTTCAGACTCCATATCGAGTTCAATAATTTTAGGGTCTAAACTCTCCCATGTCCTAGTCCACACACAAGGCCTTGTTATCACATAGCCCCCCACTACCCACTACCTATTGTTAGTCACTAACAGTCCACATTAACAGCTATTCACCCTCCTAGCCAGATCGTTATCTATTACTTTCTGCCCAACTATTCTTCTGTCTGTTTGAGCTCTATCCTTCATCCTATCGTTTACTCCCTACTCCATCCCTCCATCTCTTATGCATATAAACCGACGTAGCTATCATCAGTTCTGAGGAAGGGTCGCTGGATCCGAAATGTTAACTCTGATTTTTTTCTTCAGGAATGCTGCCGGACTTGTTGAGCTTTTCCAGCAACTTCTGTTTTTTTTTGTAAGAGATTAAAGTGATTAGCCCTACACAGACCATCACTTGGGAGCACTGGGATTTGCTTGTAAAGCTTTGTTAGGCCCAGCGTTTCTGTGGCCTAGCCCTTGAATCATGATTCAACCAGAATTTCAAGGATGGTTTTTATTATCTTGCCTCCTCCAGTTACATTCAGTATTCTCGAATCTGTGCACAAGCTGTGAGGGCCGCTTTAAAACCCCAGCTCCAAACAGAGGCCAAGAAAGCAGCAGAAGTAAATGTCAGAGTCCACAAGCCGAAAGAGAGTGCGTAAGTACTATGCTGTGTTCTACTCCTGTTTTTGGGTTTGGTGGAGTTCTCTGTGGCATTTTTGTTTTCAAAAGCAAAATACTGAGCCTGAACTTATGTAGAAATACACATTGTTAACAAAAACATGTGAGCCATACAATATTGCAGACAAAAACCATCCATTTGGCCTGCTATCTGTCATTTTCTACATGTGAGCAGTGTGATTAAATCTTCAGCCCCGCTCTAGTCAGTATTGAACTCCCTTTTGAAATGTTAAAACGATCCACTGTCCCTGATTACCATTCCTATGGTGCTTTAGAAGCAGTGTTGCTTCTACTGTGATTGTGGGTTTTTAGATGTGTCAGAATAATAAATTCAGTGGTGAATTTGTATTAAGTGCTAACAAAGATCGCAATGTGTGGCAGATATTGATATCATCACCTGTTTTGTTAACTTGCTAATGTGTCTAATGTGGTGCTCTTGTCAAACAAACAAATGCTTCCATTTCAAGCATGAAGCTGAAAGATTCACACTCTGTCCTAGACCTTGCCTGAAGAGGCAGTGCTGCTCTTCAGTGTTGAGTAACCACAGCACTCTTGTGAATCATGCAAGTTAGCTTTGCTGAGACCCATTTCTCGATAAGTATTGCATTTTTCTGACCACTCTGAAAGAGACCAGTTGTAATTGTCAGATTAGCTAACTTGACGAAGACCAGGAATTAAACCTCGCAACGTTTATACCAGAGGTTATCACGAACACTTGAGTCACTGAGGGGTTTTATACAATGGTAACACCCCAGCAGGAAGGCTTTGTATTTCTTAGTGCCTGCGCTGGCAATGCAGTTAATGCCCTACCTAGCTGGGTGACGAAACGTTTGCAACCAAACCTACCAGCTTGGCAAATATGTCTACAACCTCATCCACCACCCAAGCTACAAATCTTCTCAACCTTTAATCATACGGCAGTACAGCACGGAAACAGATTGTTTGGTCCAACTTGTCCATGGACACCAGATATCTAAAATAAATCTAGTCCCATTTGCCAGCATTTAGCCTATATCCCTCTCTGTTCATGTATCCATCCAGATGCCTTTAAAATGTTGTGATTGTACCAGCCGCCTCCACTTCTGGCAGCTCATTCCATACACGCACCACCCTCTGTATGAAAATGTTGCCCTTTGGGTCCCTTTTATGTCTTTCCCCTCTCACCTTAAACCTATGCCCTCTAATTTTGGACTTCCCTACCTTGTCTGTTTACCCTATCCATGCCCCTCATGATTTTATAAACCTCTGAAAAAGTCACCCCTCAACCTCGACGCTCCAGGGAAAATAGCCCCAGCCTATACAGCGCCTCCAACCCTGGCAACATCCCTGTAAATCTTTTCAGAACTAAGTTTCACAACTTCCATCCTATAGCAGGAGACTGGAATTGCACACACTATTCCAAAAGTGGCCTAACCAATGCCCTGTACAGTCACAACATGACCTCCCAATTCCTATACTCAATGAACTGACCAATAAAGCCAAGTATTCGCCAGTCATCTGAAATCTGTCATTCGGTCACCGGTCTATGTATCGATACAAACAGATTCTGTTTGTCATATTGAAACTCTCAACCACTACCTAAGGCAATAAATGCTAGCCCAGCCAGCAACACCCACATCCCACAAGTGAATAAAGGAAAACTCTTCATTGTGCTCAAAAGTCATGTTAAAGAGACCAGCCTCAACCTTTCCAAGTAACTAAAGATCTCCATAGTCATGGAGTCATACAGCACGGAAACACTCTTTGGTCCAACCAGTCCAAGCCGAACATAATCCCAAACTAAACTTGTCCCAGGAAGGCAATGGCCTAGTGGTATTATCACTGCACTGTTAATCCAAAGACCCAGATAATGTCCTGGAGACCCAAGTTCAAATCCCCACCCCCCTTGGCAGATGGTGGGATTTGAATTCAATAAAATATCTGGAATTAATAATCTCATGATGACCATGAACCAATTGTTGATTGTCGGAAAAGCCCATCTGGTTCATTCATGTTTTTAGGGAAGGAAACTGCTATCCTTACCTGGTCTGGCCTACATGTGACTCTAGACCACAGCAATGTGGTTGACTCTAAACTGCCATCTGGGCAATTAGGGATGGGCAATAAATGCTGCATAGCCAGCAACGCCCTCATCCCATGAATGAATAAAGGTGAAAATGGCCCATATCCCACCAAACCTTTCTATTCATGCATTTATCCAAATGTCTTTTAAACATTGTAATTGTGCCCACATCCACCACTTCCTCAGGGAGTTCATTCTACATGCAAACCAGTGTTTTTAAAAAAATAAAATTGCCCTAGTCCTTTTATGAACCTCTCTTCTCTCATCTTAAAAATGTGCCCCCTAGTCTTGAAATCCCCCATCGTAGGGAAAAGACACTTACCATCAATGCTATCTATACCCCTCATGACCTTCATAAACTTCTGTAAGGTCATCTCTCAACTTTCTGTGCTCCAGTGGAAAAGAATCCCAGCCTGATCCAGCCTTTCTTTATAACTCAAACTTTCCATACCCAGCAACATCTTGGCTACCATTCTAATAAAGCTCTTATGTACCCTTTGGCCATCTTAAAGTGTGTTGGAATTGACTGTGATTCTCCAGCAGAGGCTTAACCAGTATCTTATACAGATAAAGCATAGCTTCTTTACTCTTATACTCTGTTTAATAAAGCATCCTTTAAACAGAGAGGCTTTTCACCATGTTTTCTAACTTCATTGCTCGTTTGCGCTCAGGTGTCTGAGTATCTGCACCCCAATCTCACTGAGAAGAAGCAATTTAAACTGATACATTCTTAGGATCAAAATGTCTCAGTTCACACCCCCTATGTTGAATTTATTTTGCCATATGTCTATTCATTTCACTGTCTTTGAAGTATGTTATCGTTTTCCTCATTACTTGTTATATTCCTAGTTTCATATCAAATACAAACTTTGAAATTGTACCCTATGTGCACAATTTCAGGTCATTAATATGCTTGTATGTAAATTTGCACCATTGGCCCCTGTGAGGGATAGCACTGTAGATACTTCCTAATCAATCGGTTCAGGTATTCTTGCACACCTTGAACAGGTGGGACTCCCAACTCAGTATCTTGGCTCGGAGGTGAGGACACTGCCATTGCATCACATGAACCCTATAGCAACACCAGCGTATATGTCTCTCCAATCTGAAGGATTGACAAGGACTCTCATGGTCTAGAAGAATAAGTTACATGAGATCCACAGTGAGTTGGTAAATTGGATACAAAATTGGCTTGGTCATAGACAGCAGCTAATTGTGGAGGGGTGTTTTTCTGACTGGTGACCTATGACCAATGGTATCCTGCAAGGATCAGTGCTGGGACTTCTGATGTTTGTAAGTGGTCTGAATAGTAAGCTCACAGATGACATGACAATTGGTGGAGTTGCGGATAGTGAGGAAGGTTGAAAAAGTTACAGCAGTATATAGGTTATTTGGAAAGTTGGGTGGAGAAATGGCAGATGGAGTTTAATCTGGACAAGTGTGAGGTGATGCATTTTGGGAGGTCAAATGCAAGAAGAAATTATACAGTAAATGGCAGAGCTTTTAGGAGCGCCAATATACAGAAAGTTCTGCAAGTCCACAGCTCCCTGAAACTGGCAACACAAGTGGATAAGGTGATAAAGAAGTCATACAGTATGCTTGCTATCATTGGGGCATTGAGTATAAAAGTTGGTGGGTTATGTTGCAGCTGTATAAGACTACAAATATGGACTAACTATTGTGTGCAGTTTTGGCCGCCACACTGTAGAATGTGGAGGCTTTGGAAAGGGTGCAAAAGAGGTTTACCAGGATGTCGCCTGGATTGGGGTATATTGGCTTTAAGGAGCAGTTGGACACTTGAATTCTTTTTGCTAGAGCATGGGAGGCTGAGGGACGACCTGATAGAAGTTTATGAAATTAAGAGATATATTTAGGCTGGATAGTCAGTCTTTTTTCCAGCGTGGAAATGTCAAATACTGGGGGACATTAAACCTATGTGAAGGGGTTAAAGTTTAAAGGAGATATGAGGCAAATTTTTTGAACAGGGTAGTAGGCGCCTGGAACATGCTGTTAGGGCAGGTGGTAGAAGCAGAGATGATAGCAAAGTTTAAGAGGCATTTAGGCAGAGCATAAAGGGATACACACCATGTACAGGCAGATGGGATTAGTTTAGAATGGCATCATGGTCAGAACAGACATGGGCTGAAGGGCCTGTTCCAGTGCTGTGTTGTGCTGTACTGTTCTGTTCTATGTTTACGGTTACTTCCTGATTTTGTGTTATTTAAAATGTTTCTGTAACTAGTTGTCATTGTTCCTAGAAGCCCATGATGTTGCATTTTGCTGGAAAGAACTTTGATAAATGGTTTTTGAATACATATCTTGTCAATTACACTTTTCATCACACTCTATTATTTCAAGAATCTCAATCAGCTTTGCTGTTTGCCTTTAATGGTAGCCGGCATGGATTTATTATATTAAATGCTTTCAAATACCAGTATATTTTGCTCCAGATATTGTCTCTAAAAGTTTTCTGCACTGTTGGTGTTAAGCTGAACAACCTGTGCTTGCTGGGTTTGTTCCTCTCTCCTTTTAACGGATTCTAACATATGCAATCCTCCAATTCTAAAATGCATCCCATCTGAGCTAGATTACTCATTAACTTTGAGGAATGTTGACATTTTAAATGCCTCTTCTGTATCTGTTTTATTGAATCCAATATCACGTCTGCTTTCTCTATTACTACATCAGTGCAGTCTCTTGAGTGAAAGGAGATACGTATTATTCACTTATACTTCAGCCATGCCTTCAATCCCCTTTCTTGTCCCTGATCATTGTCTCCTGCATTCTTATTACCCTTCCAATTTTTGAAGTTACTAGAGTTGAGTTTACTTTAAATTTAATCTTCTAACCTATTGTCTTACCTTGTCTTTGTCTTTCTAATTCCTGTTTATATCTCTTCAGTGCATTGCTTCTAATTTGGTTCTGTATTGTATTTTCATCATTTTTGTTTTCCTTTTCTTACATTTGAGAATCTGTGACCATCTTTAGTCATTCAGAAAAAATGTAGCTTTGAGTACCTTTCTTTTAAGCTTCATGGGGAAAGTCAATTCAGCAGTGAACCATTACCTCTTTGAAATCTGTTGTTCATGTACTGTTCTGTCTGTCAGTTTTGGATTCCCAACCACCTGGGCTAGATTCCTTCTCAGTTTGCTGAATTTAGCCCTCCCCAATTAAGTGCTAATTGTGTTTTATTTATCCTAGGATCTGAGCACCTTCCACAGACCTGAACTTCTAAATATGAGAACTCTTTGACCCATCATCCTGAAAGATGGAACTACAAACTTGTCTGAAGACCGTATCTGTAAAATTGACCAAATACTAAATAAAAATATAGACCTCATCTAAATGATCATGTTTATTTTTTTCGCCGGTGAAGGAATTTTAGTCAGCTGACTGGAACCTGGGAATATTATGCCTTAAAAATGTCATTGATCCCTCTTTCATAGATGTTGTAAGATGATGTCCTATTTGAATCAATGACAATCACTGTTCTACTCACCTCAGTGTCATGGGACAGCAACGATTTTGTATATTCTTTACAATGGCTGGGAGGGTGGGGAGGAATTGTGTGATGAAAACTGAAGTTCTAATGCAATTAATGTAGACACAAGGAGACAATGATAGTCCATTGCTTACTGTTAATCACTGTCCCTATACTAGTGATTTGTTCAGTGCTTCACTGTGCATCCAACTGTCAACTTATTGACTGTAGAGCCTAAGTTTGATATTTTGTATTCCAACTTTATGGGAGTCCGAATAGGACAGGGTTATAATAACATTAATAGTAGGCCATTCAAACCTTCCAGTGATCTTGGCACTAACTCCTTGTTCTGGCGTCCCATAAAACTGAACTCCCTTGTAGATCCAAAACCTGCCTAACACAGCCTCTATTATTGTCTCAGATTGGTAATCCAGAAGACGAGGCTATTGCTGTAGGAGCGCAGGTTCAATCTCACCACAGCAGATAATGACATTTGAATAAATCTGGAATTAAAACTTAGACATATGGTAATCATGAAGTAGATGATCAACAAGAATGTAGCCCAATAGGTTAAACTAGTGGGAAGCCAGGAGATTATAGGCAAATGAGTAACATCTGTGGGAGAGAAACTGTGGGAAAGTTTTCTGACTTTTCAGCACTTGGAGAGGATTTGTAAAAATAAATAAGGAAATCCAAAAGAGGACATGAAAAAGCAATTTAAACAAAAACCTAAAGATCTTTTGCCAGTCTATAAACAGCAGAAGGATAATTAAGAAAAAGGTGGGACCTATTTGAGATGAAGGGAAATGGTCGGAAGATGCAGGGGATATGGGAAGAATTTTAAATGAATTTTTTTGTCTTTATTCACAAAAGAAAAGGATTATGTGATATAGTGATCCAAGAGGACCAGTGAGAAATATTAGACAAAATCATAACGAGAGGAAGTGTTAGAGGAGTTGGAATCGTTGGAAATGGATAAGTCACCAGATCGATCCTTCCAAGTTCAAGGAGGATATAGCATATGCTCTGAGGATAATTTTCAATCTTCACTAGAAGTGAGGTGTTGGAGGACTAGAGGAATGCTAATGTCCTGTTGTTTAAAATGTTCTCAAAGGATATGCTAAACAATTAACCCTACTTTGGTGGTGGACAAATTGTAAGAATCAATCATCAATTCTCACTTGTCTCACTACACGTGGACAATGAGGGAACACAAATTTGACTGGGACAACGCTTCCATAATCGCACAAGCCAGAGACCTGCCAGGAAATTCCTGGAGGCCTGGTATTCTAACCAGAACTCCACCAACAAACACATTGAATTAGAGCTTGTTTACAACTCACTGAGGAACAGAACCTGAAGTAATACCAACCACCCCGGCAAACTGAAACATATAAATAACAAGTGGGATAGAACACCAACGCTTCACCGGAGGCATACTGATGATGTTACCTTGCAGGGTGATAAAATGTTTGCAACCAAACCCACCAGCTCAGCAAGCATATCTATAACCTCATCTGCAACCTGAGCTACAAATCTTGTCGAAAACTGTAAAAATCAATCCTAAGGGATCCAATAAGCTGTCACTCAGAAAAGCACAGACTAGTCAGCATAGCTTTAAGGGAAAGTCATGCCTTACATATTTGATTGAGGAAGTGACAAGGAGGATTGATGATGTTAATGTGGAGGATGTCTACATGGATTTTAGTAAGGCATTTCCACAAGATCTCATGTGGCAGACTGGTCAAGAAACCAAAAGCCCATGGGATCCAAGGTAATATGACAATTTGGATCCAAAGTTGGCTTAGTAACAGGAAATAAAGGGTAATGGTTGATGTAAATGCCAAGCTGTTTCGAGTGGTGTTGCACAGGAGACTGTGTTGGTACCTGTGCTGTTTGCTTTATACGTGGACTTGAATGTGGGGGGCATAATTGGGAAATTTGCAGATGATGTAAAAATTAGCCACATAAAGGATAGCTGTAAGCTCCAAAATGACATGGATGGGTTCGGGGAGTGGACAGGAAAGTGTCAGATATTATTCAACCCTAAGTGTGAAGTAATGCACTTAGGGAGGTCAAACAATAAAAGGGAGTACACAATAAATGGGAATATACTGAGAGGGGTAGATGAAATGGGAGGCATACAAGTCCACAGGTCCCTGAAGGTAGCAGTACATTAGATAAGGCCGCAAAGAAAACATGTGGAATTCTGTCCTTCATTGGCGGAGGTATGGAATACAAAAGTAGGGATATAATAATAAAATTGTGTAAGACACTGGTGAGGCCAAAATTGGAGTATTGTATGCAGTTCTGGTCACCACACTATAGGAAGGACGTAATTGTTCTGGAGAGTGCAGAGAACATTTACTAGAATGTTGCCTAGGCTGGAGAATTACAGCTCTCAGCAGAGGTTGGGATTGTTTTCCTTAGCAGAGAAGGCTGAGGGGTGACATGATTGAGGTATACAAAATTATGAGGGGTAGAGATAGAGTAGACAGGAGAAACTTGTTTCCCTTGCAGAGAGTTCAAAATCCAGGGGTCATAGATTCAAGCTAAGTGGCAGAAGGATTAGAGGGATGTGAAAAATCTTTGTCATGAGGAAGGTAGTGAGTATCTGGAATTCACACTAAGTTGGCGGTGGAGGCAGAGACCTGAAACTATTTCAAAAAGTACAGATATTTCTGTTATAACACGTGTTTCATTAATGCGAATTAGCTGTAATGCAACTGATGAATAGTGGACGCTGTTTGGATAATGCAAACATTCAACTGTACAAATTAGCGATTTCCCTATATTGCGATTTTCTATAGCGCAAGGTCACACAAGACCATAAGACCATAAGACATAGGAGTGGAAGTAAGGCCATTCGGCCCATCGAGTCCACTCCGCCATTTAATCATGGCTGATGGGCATTTCAACTCCACTTACCCGCACTCTTCCCATAGCCCTTGATTCCTTGTGAGATCAAGAATTTATCAATCTCTGCCTTGAAGACATTCAACGTCCCGGCCTCCACTGCGCTCCGTGGCAATGAATTCCACAGGCCCACCACTCTCTGGCTGAAGAAATATCTCCTCATTTCCGTTCTAAATCGACCCCCTCTAATTCTAAGGCTGTGCCCACGGATCCTAGTATCCCCACCTAACGGAAACAACTTCCCAGCGTCCACCCACGTCATTCCACAAGAATGTAACTATCGTGTTATACGTGGATCTACACCTGAAATGCTGTAACCTGCAGGGTTATGGACAGCGTGCAGGAAGACGGGGATTAGAAAGGGTAGCTGGCATCTTTCAGTCAGCATGGACAAGACAGACTGAATGGCACCCCCTCTGTGCTGTATCATTTCTAAGATTATGTAGGCAAAGATTAATTATGGATAGTCACCATAGCTTTGTCAGAGAAATTGTGTCACAAACTTTGAATCTTTTGAGGAGATGACTTTTGTGTGAGTGAAGATGGTGTGGTGGATGTATTCTACATGGATTTCAGTAAGGTCTGGTTAAGAAGCTAAACGCACTTGGGATCCAGGGCAAATTTCATCCAAAATTATCTCAGGGGCAGGAAGGAGAGGGTGATGGTCAGAGCGTGTTCTCTGACTGGTAGCTTGTGCCCAGTGGTATACCATAGGGTTTGGTATTGGGTCCCTTGCTGTTTGGGGTGTACGTTAATGATCGAGACATTAATATGGGAAATATGATCAATAAGTTCAGAGATGCATAAAAAGTGATGTAAATCATGAGGACGAAAGCCTTAGTCTATAGCAATGGTATAGGTGGGCTGAACAGTGGAAAATGAAATTTAATCCTGAAAACTGAAGAGGTTTAGCATTTTGAAAGGGTTATTAGGGCAAGAGAGTACGAGTTGAGTGGTAGGACACTGTGAAGTACAGAGGATCAGAGGGATCTAAATGTCCATGTCTATAGATACGTGAAGTCACCTGGACAAGTAGGCAGATCGAATAAGGAGGCAAATGGGATATTTAACATTATTAGTCAAGGCATTGAATCCAAAAGCAAAGCAGTTATGATGGAACTGTATATAACGTCAGATAGGCTACAGCTGGAGTAACAGGATCAGAATCAAGCTTACCTAAAATGCAGTGTCAAACTGGCAAAGCTACAGCATGGTCTATGATCATCAGACCTGCCACATCCAGTCATGAATGGTGGTGGACAATTGAACCCCTCACTGGAGGAGGAGTTCCACAAATATTTCCATCTTCAGTTGTTGCGGTGGGGGGGGTATCCCAGCACATCAATCCAAAAATAATTAAGGCTGAAGCATTCACACCATTGTTCCAAAAGAAGTGCCAAGTGGCTGATCCATCTCTGCCTTCTCCAGTAGCTCCCAGCATGACAGATGTCAGACTTCAATCAATTTGATTCACTTCATGTGATATCAAGAAAGGGTTGGATGCATTGGATACTGCACCCTCATAGCATTCTGGCAATAGTACTGAAGACTTGTCCTCCAGGACTTGCCACTCCCCTAGCCAAGCTGTTCCAGTACAGTTACAACACTGACATCTACCTGACAATGTGGAAAATTGCCCAGCTATATTCTGGACACAAAAAAACAGGACAAATCTAACCAAGCCAATTACTGCCCCATCAGTCTACTCTCAACCATCAATAAAGTGATGGAAGGTGTCAGTAACAGTGCTATCAAGCAGCACCTGCTCAGCAATAACCTGCTCAGTGACGCCCAGTTTGGGTTCCGCCAGGGCCGCTAAGCTCCTGACCTCATTACAGCCTTGGTTCAAACATGGACAAAAGAGCTGAATTCCAAATGTGAGGTGAGAGTGACATCAAAGCAGTATTTGACAGAATATGACATTTAGAAGTGTTAGTAAAACTGGAGTAATTAAGATAAGGGGGCAAATTTTCTACTGGTTGGAGTCATACCTGTAACATAGGAAGATAGTTGTGGTTCTTGGAGATCAGTCATCTCAGCACCAGGACATCTCTGCAGGAGTTCCGAGGGTGGTGTCCTAGGCCCAACCATCTTCAGCTACTTCATCAATGACTTTCCCTCCATCATAAGGTCAGACTGGGGGATATTCACTGATGATTGCACAATGTTCAATGTCATTCGCAACTGCACGGATACTGGAGCAGTCTGTGTCTATATTTGGCAAGACCTGGACAACATTTGAACTTGGGCTGATTGGGGAGCAAGTAACATTCATGCCACACAAATGCCAAAAGAATGTCAAAACATTAAATCTGTTTTTTTCTGTCTCTCTCCACAAATGCTGTCAGACCTGTTGAGCTTCTCCAGCATTCCCTGAGTTTGTTTCAGATTTCTAGCACCTATAGTATTTTACTTTTACTGCAATAATTGATATAAGAATGGTTACTGACTCTGATGTACTGAGGCAGCATGTCATATATGGCGGTGCTCTTGTGCTACACAGTTATCAATAAAAGATATGTTTGGTGTTGAGGTTTACTCTGTACCTGACACAATCAATACATGGCAATGCTATTAGAAACCATCACATGGAGCCAACATCCATAACTACAAAACACTTACTAAGAGCAGGACTTTTATTCAAATGAGCCTTAAATGGCTGTGTAGGCAAGGTTAAGACTTCTGTCAACTTTGATTATACAGAAAGAATTGAAGTTACTAAATAACTATTGATAGTTTAAACAGGCTTTATGTAAATAACATAGGTCATAAGCAGTCACATAATGAGAAGCTACACACAATCCCACATTAACACTCAGCAGTTTGCAAAAGTAATGATTTAAACATCACGTAATTGTTCAGTTGCATATAATAGAATTTTCAGCACAGAAACAGACTATTCAGCCCAACTGGTCTAGGCTGGGGTTAATGCTACACAAGTGGCCTCCTGCCACCTATTTTACCTCAGTCTAACAGCATGTCCTTCAACCCCTTTCTCTCTGGTTAGCTTCTTCTTAAAGGTATCAATGCTATTGGCTCAACTATACCACATGGTCGTGTTGGGGGCATTATAATTTTATAACAAAATATTCCCCTTCAATATGGTTCACTAAGTAAACCTGTCTAATCTAGCCACAAGCTCTCCCCAATCAATGGAAAATGTTAACATTTACACTGTTGTCTGTGCTAAAATAAGTGCATTGATTAGAATTCAGAACTTTATGGGCTAGGCAGCGGCAGGGAATGGTGGTTTGGAAATTTGGGCATGTGCGTTTTGTCAGATTCACCAATTCCAAACGTCAACAACCAAATTCCAGAGGTCTTTCAAGAATTCTGCAACCTAAGAAGTTATTCCATCAAATATCTCCACAACTGTAGCTGCCACAGATGTCTCAGTCTGGATATTTGTAACGACAAAAGTTTCTGGAGGTGGGAAGGACAACTAATGAGGCAGAGTGGTGGCATACCCAAACCTTGTCACCTTCCCATTTCTATCAGAATCATGTTCAGGGTGGCAAAGTCCATTGTCAACATTAACCCCGCCACCACTTAAAGTCCACTGCCAAAGGAATATACTGATCTGTTTGCGGTCTGTTGCCATGCAGTGTGCCCAGCTGGTCAACCTGTGCAGGTCATTTGCCAACTGGGAAGGCAGGGGATTGTTGTTTGACCAAATGCGAGCAGTGCCTGATCAAGGCGGTTCCTGCTTTAGAAGTAAAACTAGTCTGACTCCAAACCAAAACACAAACAGATTGTAAACAAGGCCTCACACCTAACATGCATTGTCTGACCTAAAATGTCACCTCTTCTTTACACTGATAAAACCTTTAGTTCTCTCAGGGCAGTGACTTGAAAGGAATTCGGGGATTTACATATACAAATTAAAACTTACATTAAAACTTTCTAACTGATTAAAGATTTAACAGCATCTTAGGTTTGTTTAGTACATCCTCATCAATGGTGTGACCCTTTGATCTTTTACTCATGAATGCCGTGTCTGGTACTACCTCTCTCACTAACACCCGAAGAAGGAGTAAGACTCTGAATGTTCGTGTTTTCAAATAAACCTGTTGGACTATAACCTGGTGTTGTGTGATTTCTGACTCTGCTGCCTTTGTCCTTCTAGATGGTAAAGGTCACAGGTTTGCAAACGACTGTACTAAGAGCCATGGCGAGTTGCTACAGTGCATCTTGAACATGGTACGCATTGCTGCTACTGAGCATCGGTGGTAGAGGGATGGAATGTTCCATGTGATGGATGGGATGCTGATAAGGTGGGCTGCTTAGTCCCGGATGGTGTCAAGCTTCTTGAGTGTTGTTGGAGCTGCACTTATCCAAGCAATTGGGGAGTATTCCATCGCACTCCTGACTTGCGCCTTGTACAAAAACCACATGACACCGGGTTACAGACCAACAGGTTAATTTGAAAACACGGCACCTCCACATCATTGTGCCTTGTAGACAGCGGACAGGTCTTGGGGAGTCAGGAAGTAAGTTACTCACTACGGAATTCCCAGCCTCTGCCCTTTTTTTGGCCATTGAATTTATATAACTGGTCCCATTAAGTTTCTGGTCAATGGTAACACCCAGGATGTTGGTGGTCAATTGATTTAGTCAATTTTTTAAAAAAATGAGCATTGCTATAATTAATGAAATAATTTTCTGTTTTCAATTTGCCTTATTTCATTTGCTTAATGAAGAAGAAATCTTTTTTCTGAACCTGATTAATTGATAAATGCTGCACAGTTTCATTCTCCAGTCTGCTATGTAATGTTTTGACTACCTCTTGCCATTGGAAGTGTGAAATATATCTGTTTCACATTGGCAGTTGATTAAAATAATTCACAACATTGACAATTACAAACCCCAGCCCCCAACCCTTCAACTGTATTTACAAAATATCCTGAGACCCAATCACATGATCAATACTTGATCAATGAGTTAAATACTTTTTTTGTCCTCGCTGAATGGGATGAGCCAAATGTCGAACCCTCCAAACATCGCAAACAAATTCAGCTCTTAACGATAGACAAGAAATGTTGGCCAAAATCTTGAAACTGAAATCCGAAGGGTTTCCAGTTTTAAGAATTCAATCACAGATTTCCTATCCACTGAGATTCTTCTCTGGTGTGTCCAATTTCAATAAGGCCAATGTTCAGCTGGAGATCACTAGGTGATCTTTTCATTGTTTGAGTGTCAGTTTCACAGCTACGTTGCTCTGAAGATCAAATCCTTTGTTGGTCCAATCGTGTAGTCTCTTTAAATTGTCCTCTCTGTTAATTATTTGGTCAGTTCAGCCTCTTTCTCTTCTGCTTCATACTCTTCTACTTCAAAGTCTGCAGTAGCGTCTTGGTATTGTTGGTATTCGGACACCAAATCATTGGTGTTACATTCTGCTTCTGTGAACTCCATCTCATCCATGCCCTCTCCCGTGTACCAGTGCAGAAAGGCTTTCCTATGGAACATGGCTGAAAACTGCTCTGAGATGCGTTTGAAGAGCTCCTGGATTGCAGTGTTGTTCCCTATGAAGGTGGAGGACATTTTGAGGCCCCGTGGTGGAATGTCACACACAGCCACCTTGACGTTGTTGGGAATCCACTCCACAAAGTAGGTGCTGTTCTTGGCCTGGACGGCTAACATCTGCTCGTCCACCTCTTTGGTGGACATCCTGCCTCTGAAGATTGTTGCCACCGTCATGTATTTGCCATGGCGAGGGTCACAGGCCGCCATCATGTTCCTGGGGTCGAACATCTGCTGGGTGAGCTCTGGCACTGTCAGCGAGCGGTACTGCTGACTGCCACGGGATGTCAGAGGGGCAAAGCCGGGCATGAAGAAATGCAGGCGGGGAAATGGCACCATGTTGACCGCCAGCTTCCTCAGGTCTGCATTGAGTTGACCAGGGAAACGCAGGGAGGTGGTGACACCACTCATTGTCATCGAAACCAGATGGTTCAGGTCTCCGTAGGTTGGTGTGGCCAACTTCAAGGTTCGAAAGCAAATGTCGTACAAAGCCTCGTTGTCGATGCAGAAGGTGGAGTCTGTGTTCTCAATCAGCTGGTGAATGGATAAGGTGGCATTGTATGGTTCAACCACCGTGTCTGAGACCTTTGGCGAAGGGACGATGCTGAAGCTGTTCATAATTCTGTCCGGGTATTCCTCTCGGATTTTGTTCATGATGAGCGTGCCCATGCCTGAACCTGTTCCTCCTCCCAGTGAGTGGGTGATCTGAAAGCCTTGTAAACAGTCACAGCTCTCACACTCATTCCTCACTACATCCAGGACGTTCTCCACCAGCTCGGCGCCCTCCGTGTAGTGACCTTTAGCCCAGTTGTTTCCAGCACCTGAATTACCTGCAGCCAGGTGGGAGCCGGTTGTTTTGGAGAAAGAAAGAGACAATTAGGATAGTCTTTTCCTTAAACTTAAGAAAAAGACATATGGCAATGAATTGTGCTCGGAATTTCCTCAAGGATTGTGCAAATCAATTCTGACACCCAGTGACCAATGGTACAACTTTGACATCCAATGCAATTATGATGTGGAGATGCTGGTGTTGGACTGGGATGGACAAAATCAAAATTCACACATCACCATTTAAAATCACAAGCTTTCACAGCGGTTCACCTGAAGGAGCAGTGCTATGAAAACCTGTGATTTTAAACAAACATGTTGGTCTATAACCTGGTGTCATGTGACTTTTGATTTTGTCCAATGCAAATAGTTAGAGTCTGACACCCAGTACCCTGCTGGATACAGTTTCCACTGGATAAGACTTGCAGTACCCACTTTGTAATACAATGATGCCAGTGTCCATTACAGAAGAAATAAAAACAGAAATTGCTGGAAAAACTCAGCAGGTCTGGCAGCATCGGTGGAGAGAAAGCAGAGTTAACGTTTCGAGTCAAGTGAATCTTCCTCAGAACTCAGTTAACATTAACCTGAAACATTAACTCTGATTTCTCTCCACAGATGCTGCCAGACCTGCTGAGCTTTTTCAGCAATTTCTGTTTTTGTTTCTGATTTACAGCATCTGCAGTTCTTTTCGTTTTATTTTCCATTACACAACAGTCTGACACACAGTACCCATATTCTTTACCGTCATCTGAGATGAGACTTCATGGTGAGGACAAAGTCCATTGGTTACAAAACAAAAACGAAAAGAACTGCGGATGCTGTAAATCAAGAACAAAAACAAAGTTGCTGGAAAAGCTCAGCAGGTCTGGCAGCATCTATGAAGGAGAAAACAGAGTTAACATTTCGGGTCCGGTGACCCTTCCTCAGAACTGATGGTGGCTGGGAAAATGTCAAGGTTTATATGCAGAAAATAGGGAGGTGGGTGGAGTAGGGAGTAAACGATAGGATAGAGCCCAAAGAGAGAGAAAGACAGTTGGACAGACAAAGGAGTTGCTAACGATCAGACTGGGAGGGTGAGTAGTTGTTAATGGGGACTGTTAGTGACTAACAACAGGTAGTGTGTAATGGCAGGCTATGTGATAACAAGGCCTGGTGTGTGGGGTAGGGTGCTGGGACATGGGACAATTTAGGCCCTAAAATTATTGAACTCAATATTGAGTCCGGAGGGCTGTAGTTGGCCTCATCTGAACATATGCGACAGAGATGGAGGAACTGAGAGAATGGGATGGAGCCTTTACAGGAAGTGGGGTGTGAAGATGTATAGTCCAGGTAGCTGTGGGAGTCAGTGAGTTTGTAATGGATATTAGTGGCCAGTCTATCCCCAGAAATGGAAACAGAAATGTCAAGGAAGGGAAAGGAGGAGTCAGAAACATCTACGTTCTGCTCGCAAAGAAGACCCTGAACTACCTGTTGCCTGCCACTTCAATGTACCACCTTGCTCCCAGGCCAACACTCTGTCTCTGGCTTGCTACAGTGTTCCAGTGAAGCCCAATGCAAGCTGGAAGAACAACACCTCATTTTCCGCTTGGGGACCCCACAGCCCTCCAGACTCAATATTGAGTTCAGTAATTTTAGGGCCTAAATTGTCCCATGTCCCAGCACCCTACCCCACACACCAGGCCTTGTTATCACATAGCCTGCCATTACACACTACCTGTTGTTAGTCACTAACAGTCCCCATTAATAACTACTCTCCCTCTCAGTCTGACCGTTAGCAACTCCTTTGTCTGTCCAACTGTCTTTCTCTCTCTTTGGGCTCTATCCTATCGTTTACTCCCTACTCCACCCACCTCCCTATTTTCTGCATATAAACCTTGACGTTTCCCAGCCACCTTCAGTTCTGAGGAAGGGTCACCGGACCCGAAACGTTAACTCTGTTTTCCCCTTCACAGATGCTGCCAGACCTGCTGAACTTTTCCAGCAACTTCGTTTTTGTCCATTGGTTACAACCTTCCTTTTAATTTGTCCTTTATAAGATCACACCGTACCATAAATGAAGTTGTCTGGTCTGAACATGTGACCAATATGGCTGCCTCGGATACTGTCCATTGTTCCTGGCTCCAGGTCCACCAGGATTGCTCTGGGTACGTATTTGTTACCTGAAGGATAGAAGATCTGTTTTAGTGAAACAGTAAGATGCTAAATTGTTTTTTTGAAGTCTCTCAAGAAGAGTGATATTCATGCTGTAGAACTTAATACATCTATTTCAGGCATTTCTTGTAGCTATACCTAGGGCAGGCACAGCTTGGGTTAGATACACTGTCATGACCACACCAGGCATGTTTGCAAAGTGATCTGCGAAACGCTAATTTATATAGCTCACTTAACCCTGCTCTAAGTTTGTATTGGTTCTAAGGTATAAAGAAGCAGCAGCAAAACCATAGTCTTAAATAAGATCAAAGGTTAGTTTATTACAAAACTATTGCTAATTAAGAAAATGATACAGTTATTAGATAAAATGCAGATACAAAGATTAAAAATAGATACACATGGAGAATATTAACAAAAATTAGAACAAAATCAGTCTGATATAATTACAAGCCTTTTACGTGCTTGAACTTTCTGAGGTGAGGAGTTTGAAAATGTGAAGTCAGATTCAGCAGCTGTGATGGCTTCCACAGTCAAATAGATTTAGAGGTACTCAGTAGAATCATAGAGTAAAAAGCACAGAAACAGACCCTCCAACCCAACCCATCCTAAACTGAACTAGTCCCATTGTCTGCATTCTGCCCACATCCCTCTAAACCTTTCCTATCCACATACCTGTTCAAAAGTCTTTTAAATGTTGTAATTGTACTCAGCTCTACCACTTCTTCTGGCAACTTGTTCCATATATGCATCACCATCTGCATGAAAAAGTTACCCCTCAGGTCCCTTTTAAACTTTTCCGCTCTCACCTTAAACCTATGCCCTCTCATTTTGGACTCCCCTACCCTGGGGAAAAGATGTTGGCTATTCATGTTATCCAAGACCGTCATGATTTTATAAACCTCTGTAAGATCATCCCTCAGCCTCCTAAGCTGCAGGGAAAGAAGTCCCAGCCTATCCAGCCTGTCTTTATAACTTAAATCCAGTCTTGGTAACATCATTGTAAATCTGTTTTTGCACCCTTTCCAGTTTAATCACATCCTTCCTATAGCAGAGAGTGGAGAATTGTATGCAGTACTCCAAATGTCGCCTTACTATGACATCCCAGCTCCAGTTCTCAATATTCTGACTGATGAAGGGAAACATGCCAAATGCCTTCTTTACCACTCTGTCTATCTGAGATGCCACTTTCAAGGAACTATGTACCTGCACCCGAGGTCTTTCTATTCGACAACACTCACCAAGGCCCTATCATTACCTGCGTAAGTCCTGCCCTGGTTTATTGTATCAAATGCAACACCTCGCATTTATCTAAATTAAACTCTGCCATTCCTCAGTTCACTAGCCCAGTTGATTAAGATCCCGTTGTGCTCTTGGATAACCTTCTTTACTGTCCACTATACCACCAATTTTGGCATCAGCCACAAACATACTAACCATGCCTCCTATATTCTCATCCAAATCGTTTATTTAAATGACAAACAACAATGGACCCAATACTGATCCTTGCAACACACCTCTGGTCACAGGCTTCCAGTCTGATAACTAACCCCCTAACACACCCTCTGTCTCCTACCATTAAGACAATTTTGTATCCAGTTGACTAGCTCTCCTGGATTTCATGTGATCTAATTTACTAACCGGTCTAAATTGTGGAACCTTGTCAAAGGTCTTGCTAAAGTTCATGTAGACAATGTCTATCACTCTACCTTCATCTGTCTTCTTGGTCACCTCTTCAAAAAAACCTTTGCCAAGTTTGTGAGACATGATTTCCTGAGCACAAAGCCATGTAGACAGAGGAAGCTTTGAAATGGGAGAGAGGTTTCTTCTCCTCACTTGTTGTCCAGTTGAAATACATGCAGAATGTTTGGACTCCTGCAACAGAACTATAAATGATTTCCAGAAGTCTTTTTCCTTCAGCTCTTTTCAGCTGAGAATTTCGAGGATGTTTTCTCAGAATCCATTGAGTTCTGCTTTAAAATATTGTCTCACAGAGACTTTTACTTTGAATGGCTGCCGTGTTAACATTTGAAGAAACACTGATTCACAGATCAGAGTCGGTTATGCTGCATTTTTCGGTGGTGTTCTTCCAGTCTCGTTTTTATCTCCCAGAAGCTTCAAATCCACATACTCTTCAATGGGCACATAGTGTTAATCCAGAGATTAACTGAATTCTAAATATTTCCTTCTGAGCTTGTACCAGCTGTAGTGGCTTTTCCAGTCAAATTGTTTTAGGGGGCTCAGTAGAGTCATACAGCATGGAAACAGACCATTCGGCCCATCATATCCATGCCAACCAGGTTTGCTAAACTGAACTAGTCCAATTTGCCTGAGTTTGGCCCATATCCTCTCTGAACCTTTTCTATCCATCTATCTTTTAAATGCTCTAATTGTTCTCACCTCTAGCACTTCTTCTGGTAGCTCGTTCCATACATTCACCACCCTCTGTGTGAAGAAGTTGCCTCTTTATGTCCCTTTTCAATCTTTTCCCTCTCACCTTAAACCTATACCCTCTGGTTTTGGGCCCCCTACATTGGGGAAAGGATCTTGACTATTCACCTGATTCATACCCCTCATGATTTTATAATAATTCATCAGCCTGTCAGCTCCTCCAGCAATAGTGAGTCAACAGTGAGTCATGTCACTACTAGAAGCTATCTTATAAGTAGCTGTGTTCATTTGAAAAGGTCAGATAGGCTTTCTATTATTATATATAATGTTGTAATTACACAATCATGACATACTGAATAAAGTTGTCTCTACATTGTCGCCATCAAACACTTCCAGGATATGTACAGAGTTACATGCGGAGTTAGATATAAAGTTCTCTCGACACTGTCCCCTTCAAACACTTCCAGGTTTATAGCATCATGAGGGGCATGGATAAGGTGATTGTTAAAGGTCTTTTCCCTAGGCTGGGAGAGTTCACAACAAAGGGGCATATTTTTAAGGTGAGAGGAGAAAGATTTAAAAAGGACATGAGGAACAACTTTTTTACACTTACTGGTTTGTGTGGAAGGAACTGCCAGAGAAAGTGGTGTATGCAGGTATAGTTACAATGCTTAAAAGACATTTGGATAAGTACATGAATAGAAAAGGTTTGGAGGAATATGGGCCAAGCGCAGGCAGGTGGGACTAGTTTAGTTTGGGAATATGGTTGACATGGACAGGTTGGACCGAAGGGTCTGTTTCTGTGCTGTATGACTCTATGACGGGTACAGCACAGGGTTAGATATAGAATAAAGCTCCCTCCACACTGTCCCAATCAAACACTCCCAGCACAATTACAGCATGGAGTTAGATACAGAGTAAAGCTCTCACTACACTGTCCCCCATCAAACGTTCCCAGGGCACAGACAGAATAGGCTTAAATACAGAGTAAAGCTCCCTCTCCAGTGTCCCCATCAAACACTCCCAGGTCAGATACAACATGAGGTTAGAAATAGAGTAAAGCTTCCTCTACTTTATCCTCCTCAAGCACTCACAGGACATGGACAGCACAGTGTTAGAAAGTGAAGCTCCTCTACAGCATCCCCATCATGGGGTTGCATTATATTGCTCTGTTTTCTGTTTTCCTGCAGCTAAAAAGTGTAAACAGGCTAACAGCTGTTTAGAAATAACATTGTACAGGGCTATTATTGAGATAACAAGGTGTAGAGCTGGATGAACACAGCAGGCCAAGCAGCATCAGAGGAGCAGGAAAGCTGACATTTAGGGTCTGGACCCTTCTTCAGAAAAAAGCTTTCCTGCTCCTCTGATGCTGCCTGGCCTGCTGTGTTCATCCAGCTCTACACCTTGTTATCTCAGATGTAATGTAATGTTGGAATATTGCCTGTTAGAAATGCCCCTCTTGTATTTTTGTTTAGAATATGCCTAGTCCATTTTATATCTCTATCTGACCATCTGCGTCCTGGGCACTTGCTTCATCAATTTCGATTTTATTGACAACATTTCTCACAGTCACTGTCCTCATTGTCAGTACTTCTACTGATGAAAGCCCCCACCAACAGAACCTCTCCTTAATTGTAGTTTGTATCAATACACATAGAGCAATCTTTGGTTATTGTTCCTATTGATAATATATTCCATTGACTATATGTCATGTAACAGGGTTTCTCACTGCTCAGTATGTTCTATCAATGAAACATCTCATCACTTGCACTTCGCGTCAAATGTCCTTCTCACTACTGCTCCCTAACATTTTTAGCCCTTCTGCCAGATCCCTTTCATGAGCTCTGGTGATCAGCTCCATGGGCCAGTAACTCAGTTTGAATTACACTCACATGTCTGACTGGCTGCATTGTTTTGTGATGGGGGGGAGGATGGTTTCGATAGGGCTGCTCCTAGCTTTGTTGTCTCATTTGTGGGTCTCTCTGCTATTTCTACAATCTTCACTTCTGAGGATTGGCCCATGGATTTCCACTGAATTGGTCCATGCTTATGGGCAAAGTGGTTTGCTATTGCCTTCTGCAGGTTTCCTGTCCAGGATACTCTCCCACTCTTTCTGCCTGTAACAGGCATAGCAAAAGGACTTACAGGCTGGTAACCAATCTGTTAGGCCACATTATAAAAGCACCTTCCATAGCAAACAAGAGATTCAAACTCAGAGCTTTTGACCCCAAGGGAGGGCTGTTACGACTGCACAATAGAACGTCCTCATTTGTAGATAGCTCAGTTATTAACAACATTTGAGTTTAATGCAAATCAACAGAAATTTAAACTGTATCTATGGCCAATATGATTCCTCTTTAAGCGTAGAAAGTTTACTCTAATCTTGCATTTTCTCTTTGATTGTCAGATGTAGTGTTCTAAACTGGCTGATGAGTGCAAACCATGAGTTTTCGTGCTCTACGGACTTTTCTAGTTTACTACTAACTGAATTTAACAACTGAAAACAAAGACAAAAAGGTTTTGTAAGTGGATCATCTTACCATGTGCTTCATTGAAATACACGTTTATCCTCTCAATTTGGACATCTGAGTCTCCAATGTAATTCCCTTTGAGATCAATTCCATGTTCTTCACCAATGACTTCCCAGAACTATTAATACAGAAAAAGATTAATTTTATTAAAGACAGCTGGGTACATAGCAAAGTGATGCTCACATTAAAAATAAGGGCTGAAGTCCCTGGATAATCAGGTCTGGGGCCTTGTGGGGTCAGGTGTGTGGGGTGGGGAAACCAGAATCAAGTGCCAGGTTCATCCACAATTTTATTACAATCATTTTGTCAGTTAACATTTATTCTCTACCTCTAACCGCCCCATGGGTGGTGGGATCTCTTGAACCATTGCAGTCTGTGTGGTAAAGTGATCCCATGGTGCTGTTGGGGAGAGAATTCCAGTGTGTCAGTTCAAAGTCAGCATGGTGTGTGACTTGGAGAGAAATGTGCAGGTGATGGTGTTCTCAAGTACCTGCTGGCGTGTACCTTTAAGAGACACAATATATCAGGATACTTTTAACAGACCTGCTCATGATACACTATCTGACCTAAGGGCACAAAGATTGCAGACTCCATTTTACTTCAATTATTTGAGGGGTGCTCTTCTGCTTAATACTAGCCCAGATACTTATGTGTCTGTGTATGAAATAATTGTATATAACAACCCCCTATAATAGATATTTGTTGGATCCTTCCATAGCACTTTGTCCACACCTAGTTCCTTATGTTATAAAGGACAACATAAGCATTGCCTCATGTGGTAATGATAACCTGCTGGAAGTGAAGCCCACATCACCTACTGCTCTTGTCCTTCTAGGAGGTAGACCTTGTGGATTTGAGGAATGCTGTATCTCAGTGTGACAGCTCCACAGCTGGCTGAGGAAGAAAAAGCCCAGTGTGTTGGCACTTGGGGGACAGACAGAGACCAGGCACCTGCTCTGGCTCAGGCAGGGGAGGAGCCTGTGCTGTCAGCAACCAGACACTTCATCCACATGCAAAGGGATGGACAGGTGCAGAAAACAGGCAAATGGAAAGCAATGGGCTTTTTGCCCAGGAGCTGCAGCAATGCTGTGAGTCATGCAACTGTCTGGCAGCCTCCATGGGCAGGTTGACAGCTGCCATGGAGAGCCAGGACCATGCCCCTCAGGGTCTGTTGGAGAGGAGCACATCCCTATACTCCATTGTGCCAGCCACTAGTCCTCAGGATGAAGGCAATGCAACAAGGGGATGGGGAACTTGGCAAACACTCCAGGTGCCCCTTCCTCACAAGGAGACAGGGCAGTGCTTGGAGGCACTAAGTCAGGTCCCTCAGAGTCTCCTGTCAGGACACTCCACAGGTGCCCGGGCCCTCCAACCCTCAGTATCTCACTCTGAGGGAGGGTTCACTTGCTTCTGGCAAGAAGACCCCCTCGGCACTGTTTGGGCCTTCCAAACACAAACACCTACAGAATTGACTGGGGAAAGCCAATGGGCTCAACAGGTGAGCAGGCTCCGTCCACCCCAGCTGTGGAACCAGGGAGTGCACTGAGACTGAGTGGAAGGGTGAGAGGAAGAAGAAACCTTTTGAGGGCACCTTGATGACAGGTGACACTGCATTATGTATGAAGTACCACGTCTGTATAAATTTGTTTGTCTTTATAATAAGTCTGTTTGTGTGAATCTCTGCATAGTCCCGAAAATAACTGTGATGATAACATGATGCCTAACTTCATGTACCATGTCCAATGGATTGATGCCTGGAAGCAACAGGAACAAGGCATTTACAGTGCCACTGACCCCTTTATCCCTCGTCGTACATTCCTCCCCTGGCCTCTGGATGTGAATGAGGTGGTATCTGGGACAGAGGGGTCCGAGCAAATGGAAGCATTGCATTAGGGTGGCCATGGATGAGGGGCTCTGCAGGTCTGTGTCCTGTAACAGTGCATGAGTCTGTGAATAATGTGGTTTAAAGGGTCGCATATCAATGTGTTCTGCAGGTCCCACCCTCACAGGTCATGACACTTACCCTGCCCACTCCAACTGTGGTTGCAATAAATTTCCTTCCTGAAGATTACAACAGACTTCCTAAAATCTATTTCTTACACTTAGAATAAGTATGGGCTTACTCCGAAACCTCAAAAAGCTATTTCTGAGAGAAAAAGAGTGCTTACAGACTGAAATGCAAACCTAAAACCTATATTTCACTTTAAACATTGGAAATAATGACCAAATCTACTCACCGATCAGCTCTTCCCCTACACCCATAATATCTCACCATCGTTGCTCTCAGCAAAATACGCCCCTTCATCCATGTCTTATTTTCTTTCCTGCTCACCTCTCACTCACAAACATTCAATTCCTGGAGTAAAACTTACTTCAAACATCTGTTGCTCTTATCGCAAACTCCCACATTGACTTAAACTCCCAGTTAGTCAGTCTGTCTCAGTCTCACTCTGGCAGTCTCCCTCACTCTGACCATACAGATTACTCCTGACTATTATGACTGGCTTCTACTCTGATCCTGGGTTGACTAAACTGCCCAATGCTGGATCCGATCACCCTGCAATTGGTCAGTGCTTAAAGAGTATGTTCAGGTTTTTGCACGGACCTTCACAATATTGTTTCTCCAAGTTAGACAGTCTGGGGCTAAAGATTCCCGAGACTTGGTTGGTGGAAGGAACTACATTTTATCAGGGAGGCTTTGAGAACACACTTGAAGTGATTCCTATGTCCTCTGGTTGTGGTGATGCTCAGAGTAGAGAGCTGTGGACTATGTGGCCTGCCCAGCATAGCTGATCGATTGTAACTGGTGCCTCGATATTGGGGATGCTGGCTTGAAAAAGGATGCCCATATGTATGCCACATGCTAACACAAGTGTACGCCCACTCATACCTTGTCACATAACGGTCCATTTATTATGAGTGGACTTCAGCTGTCAATATCAACAGACTATTTGACAGAGAGAGGACCATTAAAGGCCAATTTAGTTGACAGAGAGCAGGGCTCCTGGACCCTCCATCAGTCCGTAAAGAACAAGCAGTGGATTTATCCAATTACTGATGAGGATCTGGTTGCTGTTTTCATTTTCACCTCAGACTCCAGTTCTTGTTGGCCCACCCTTGAGGGGAGGTAGAGCAGAACAGGAATCTGTAAACAAGGCTCGAAGGCCACACCACTTCTGCTCTTATCTATTTGCTCACCCCACGCTACTACTCATATCAACCAGCCCACAGGACACTTACACTTTAAAAGGCTGTGTCATTTAATGTTCCAATCCTACACAGAAACATTCATAATAATAATGACCTTGAAATTAGTTTACCTCTGCTTTTTCAACATCAAATAACAGAACTACTAAATCTCTCTGAGTAAAAATACAATTTACTGCAAAACACTTTAATTGTCTCATGGTCTTTTTATCAAGAAACTCATACTAATCTATCTCCCAGAACCATCAATGGGATTCATGCACAGCTTATGTTGTTATGAGTCTATGCATGGCAATATGAGAATGAGGATTTAATCTGTCTTCAACTGAGGACAGGGTCTTCACTCAGTGAATGTCTTCACTCTTCAAACACTGCTGTGGACTCGTTTAGCATTTGACCACGGTCTTGGTTTAATTTCTCACTCTAAAAGAGATCACCTCTGACAATGTAGCATTGGAGTGTTAGCCCAGATTGTGCTTTTTCTCTGGATTGGGATTTGAACAGACAACCATGTTGACTCAGAGATGTGAGTGCTCCCCATTGAGCCATAGCCAGAACACAAGCCAGGATCACACACCCACGGCTAATTTCCATCCAGCTTCAGGATAGCAAGGGAGAAGATTCACAAATAAACTCAAACACCACAGTAACCTGATATCCACTTACCTTGGCCCCAATTTGGTTACCACACTGCCCAATCTGGATATGCACTATCTCTCGCATCCTGATGAGTTTCCAGTGGTTGATTAATTAAAGTCCTGACTGCCAGTTACCTCCTCAGCAACAGCTGTCTGACACGCATTTGGGGAAAGTTGTTATGTCAGTCAACACTCAAATACTATCAAGGCGTGGCCAACACCAGAGAAACACATTTGTCATTTCTTGCCCACCCAGTTCCTATACATTACAGCAGATAAGCCTGAGCATCTGGTTGGAGATAGGAAAGCCACAGCTCAGAAGCTGTAGTGATGTTAGGGAAGTTGCAAACAATCAGGACTTTAAACCCTCTACAACCCAGAAGTATAATTTTGTTTATTCCAACATGGGATGTGGGCATCACTGGCAAGGCAAACATCCATTGCACATTGCCCTTGAACTGATTGGCACTCTGGGCCATTTCAGAAGGCAGCACAATTATATCTCTGTGGGTCTGGAGTCACATGTAGGCCAGACCAGGTAAGAACAGTAGATTTCCTTCCATGAAAGACAATGGTGAATGAGATAGAGTTTTTTTTAAATGATGATGGTTACGTGGTCACCTTTGGGCTAGATTTTGTATTAAACTCAATTCCAGATTTTATTGAATTCAAATTTCATCAGTTGCCATGACTCCAACCCATGACAGAGCAGTAGCTTGGGACTCTGAATTACCAGCCTAGTGCGACATCCCAACTCACACTGGGGCATAACAGGTTAAATTACGAACTGGGTCACACAACCTTGACTTGTGTATCCTGAGAGTTTGGAAAGTTGAAAGCTGAGCTCCTCCCTTCTTTCATCCACTTGCCTGAATATCTTTTATGTGGATTGGTTTCACTTTTCTGTCTTGTTATGATCCTATGAAGCAACTTAGGATATTTTACCTCATTAAAAGTGCAATTAAATGCAAGTTGTTGTAGTACGTTGACTGTAATTTCTACCCTTGCATGTCCTATTAATATTTATTATTATTAGTCTATTGTTTGAATCATGGGAAAACATGTTATGAAAAAATGTTAGGGAAAATGTCTGAAAGTCATTGAGTAATGTCCAGGATGCTGGAACAAGTGCAGTCTAGTTGAAGGCACAGTGTAGGTTTGAATAGAGTTCATTTTTGGCTCATTGTGGGCACAGGATAGACACTTCCTCAGTGTCACACATGACAGCTGGTAGAGATGCAGGAGTACACGATGATGTACTGTCGGAAACACCCTGAACACCACAGCAGCACAGTGACAATACAACTGGGGTCAACTGATAAGATAGCAGAAATGAACTTATATATTTTGTTTTAAAAATATTCTGAGCATTAGTAATGCTGTATATTGGATATCTGGAGACAACTATCCACTGGAGACACTATTTAGCCCATCAATTCCATGCCAGCTCCTTACACAGCAATCCAGCTAATCCCACACTTGGTCCTCGCAGCTCTGCAGGTTCGTTTCCTTCAATTGTCGCCCTCCTCCCCTGGCCATTTCCTTTTCAGATCATGGATTACCTTTGTTTCCACTCCTTTGCTGGGCAGTGAATTCAGATCATTACCACTTACTGCATAAAGCTGTTCTTCCTCACTTGCCTCCTGCATCTCTTCACAGAAACCTTCAATCTATGTCCCCTAGTCCCTGTACATTTAGCTGTTGGGAAGGGTGTCTCTCAGTCTACCTTAGCCAAACCTCCCATAATCTGTTTTACCTTGACCAGACCTCCCCTCAATCTCCTTCACTCCAAGGAGAACAACCCAGCTTCTCCAACCTCACCTTGTCACTGTAACTTTCCTGTCCCTGGATCTGTTCTGGCAATGATTTTTGAAATAAGCATTTTTATTGCCACATAAAAAGATGTTTAGCAAAGGAACATATCAAGAGTACAAGGGCATTTAACCTCTCAAGTATCTTTGATATTAAATGAGATCATGGCTAATCTATCAGTTAACTCCACATACCCAATCTTTGCTCCATATCTCATAATACATTTGGTAAACAAAAGAAATCAATCGCAGATTTAAAATTAGCAATTGATCGACTGATAAGACAACTCAAAAGTTCTAGAATCTTTTCTGTGGGGATGTGTTTCCCAACTTCACTACTAAAAGGCCGGATCTGGTAACTTTATAACCCGTAATCCTAGACTCCCAAATCAGCAGAAATGTTTTCCCTTTGTTTGCACCTCCATCAGTTGCTCTTAAGAACTTTGGGCAAATCACCACTTAACCTTCTAATTTCCAAGAGATTTAAACCCAGATAGTGTGATTGAAGCTCAAAATATAAGCCTCCGAGGTCGGGGTCCCTAATTATCTTTGAGAAAGTTGTGTTGAGCTGCCTTTCTGAATTGTTGCAGTTCATGTACAAACCACAATGCTGTTAGAGAGGGAATTCCAGGATTTTGACCTAGTGACACTGAAGGAAAGGCGATGTATTTCCAAGTCAAAACAGTGAGGAGCTTGGATTGGAACTTGCAATTAGTGATATTCTGATATATTGACCGTCCTTGTCCTTCTAGGTAATAGTGGTTGTGGTTTAAAAGGGATTGGTGAAGGAGTCTTGGTGAATTTCTACAGAGCATCTTGTGTGTCAGAGATTGATAGATTCATACAACGCAGAAAAGGTCCTTTGGCCCATCACTTCTGCACAACTGCCACTAAAGATGCACTAGTCCCAATTTCCTGCACTTGTCCCATATCCTTGAATGTCATCCAAATATTTTTTAATGGTTGTAAGGTTTCCAGCCTCCACTACCTTCCAGGTAGTGCATTCCACATTCCCACCACCTGGAGTGAAAAAGTTCTTTCACAAATCCCCTCTGAATCTCCTGCCCCTTACTCTAAATCAAGGGGAACAACTGCTCTCCATTCACCCTGTCCATACCCCTCATAATCTTACACACCGCTATCACGTTCCCCCCTCCATCTTCTCTGCTCTAAAGAAAGCAATCCAAGCCTATCTAGTCTCTCCTTATATCTCGATTTCTCCAACCCAGGCAACATTGTGGTGAACGTCCTGTGTACCTACTCCAGCGTGATCACATCCTTCCTGTAGTGAGATGAACAGAACTGCAATGATGGAGGGAGCAATGTCGAAGGCAGTGCATAGGATGATAATCAAATCGACTGCTTTGTCCTGGATTGTATCAAGCTTTTCGACTGTCTTTGGAGCTGCATTCATCCAAAAAGTGGGCAATATTCCATCACACTCCTGACTTGTACCTTGAAGATGGTGGACAGGCTTTGGGGAGTACGGGGTGAGTTACTCGCTGCAGAATTCCTGGCCTTTGACCTACTCTTGGGGCTACTGTATTTATGTGACTGCCCAGTTAATCAACAAACTCTAGTTCATCGTGTAATGACCACATCTTTCGTTCTGTTTATTTTCGGATTGGCGAGTAATATGGGAATGTACATCTTTAGGTCAAGGATATTTTAAAAAGTTATGTTTGCAGTTTTAAAAATCATGGTTACTGGAGCACATTAAGTTAATATAGTGTTGCCTTTTCCTGGAACAGTGAGAGAGAAGTCAGGCAGGACTGGTGAGTTTCTGAAATAAGGGACAGCTGCCTGCCAACTACATTTTGACTGATTCCTGGGCAGGTGACCACAGGCTATGTTATGAAAAGTGTTCAGAAAAAATGTCAGAAAGCCACTGAGTTATGTCCAGATTAAGCGTATTCTGGTCAAACGCACAGCGCAGAATTGAACAAGAGTTCATTTTCGGTTCATTGTGGGTGTGTGATATACAGTTCCTCACATAACAGCTGATAAACATGCAGGAGTACATGGCGATGCACTGTTAGAAACAGCCTGACTCTGCAAAACCTGCCCACAAGGCACAAGTCAGGAGTGTGACAGAATATTTCTCACTTGCCTGGATGAGTGCTGCTCCAATAACACTCTAGAAGCTTGACACCATTCAAGGAAAAGCATTCTATAAGAGCATTTACAGTCATAGAGATATAGAGCTGTACAGCATGGAAACAGACCCTTTGGTCCAACTCATCAATGCCGACCAGATATCCTAAATAAATCTAGTCCCATTTACCAGTATGTGGCCCATATCCCTCTAAACCCTTCCTATTCATGCCCCCATCCAGATGCCTTTAAACATTGTAATCGTACTAGCCTCCACCACTTCCTCTGGCAGCTAATTCCATACACGCACCACCCTCTGCCTGAAAAAGTTGCCCCTTAGGTCCCTTTTAAATCTTTCCCCTCTCACCTTAAACCTGTACCCTCCAGTTTTGTACTTCTCTACCCCGTGAAAAAGACCTTGGGTATTCACCCTCTCCATGCCCCTTATGATTTAATAAACTTCTATAAGGATTCAGTCTACATATATTTTTTATATATCTATATCTATCTATCTATATATATATACATATAAAACTTTCTATAAAGTCTCAGCCTTCGATGCTCTAGGGAAAACAGCGCCAGCCTATTCAGCTTCTCAAACCCTCCAAACCTGGCAACATCCTTGTAATAACAAGGTGTAGAGCTGGATAAACACAGCAGGCCAAGCAGCATCAGAGGAGCAGGAAAGCTAACATCCTTGTAAACCTTTTCTGAACACTTTCAACTTTCACAACATCCTTCCGATGGCAGGGAGACCAGAACTAAACATAGTATTCCAAAGGTGGCCCAACCAATGTCCTGTTCAGCTGCAACATGATCTCATAGCTCCTGTACTCAGTGCATTGACCAATAAAGGCAGGGATACCAAACACCTTATTCCTAACAAAGGTAAACAGGAAAGCCACACACACTGACCAAGTACTGAAGTTCAACAGCAACCACCCTAACATACACAAACGAAGCTGCGCGCGAACATTATTTAAATGGGCAACAACACACTGCAGCAGCACAGACCTATGCTGAGAAGAAGAAGAATACCTCTTCCAGGTATTCAAGGGCAATGGATACCCAGAAAACTGGGTCAGAAGATGTCTATTACAGCAACGGCACCAGGAAGATACTACACGCCCCGACACACTCATCACACTACCTTACATCAGGAACACATCAGAATTGACCACAAGACTCCTACGACCACTGGGCATCAGAGTAGCACACAAACCCATATCAACCCTACGCCAACTGCTCACCCGAACCAAAGACCTACTACCCACTATGGACAGGACCAATGTTATATACAAGATTCCCTGCAGAGACTGTGACAAACACTACATTGGGCAAACAGGAAGGAAATTAACAACAAGACTGCACGAACATCAATTGGCTACAAAAAGACATGACCAGTACTCACTCATCTCTATCCACATGGATAAGGAGAACCACCAGGACAGGACAACACCAGGATCCTGGGACAAGCAAAGCAGGGACAAGCATGGGAATTCCTAGAAGCCTGGTACTCCACTAAGAAAGCCATCAATAAACACATAGAGCTTGACCCCACATACACTCCACTGCAAAGGAAAACCGGAATCCAGCCCGACGGACACCAGACCTCAAATAACAGGCGGGCAAACACAACAGCGCTTCATCGGAGGCTGCACTGATGATGTTACCCAGCAGGGTAACGAAACGACTGTGGAACAATGAACCAGCTCGGCGAGTCAACCAGCCACAATACCTTATTCACTATCCTGTCTACCTGGCTGTACGAATTATGAAACTGCACTCCAAGGTTTCTTTGTTCAGTAATACCCCCCAGGACCTTACCATTAAGTGTATAAGTCCTGCTCTGATTTGCCTTTCCAAAATGTAGCACCTCACATTTACCTAAATTAAACTCCATCTGCCACACCTTGGCCAACCGGACCATCTGATCATGGTACCATTGTACTCTGAGATAACCTTCTTCGCTATCCATTGCACCTCCAATTTTGGTGTCACCTGCAAACTTACTAACCATATCGCCTATGTTCACATCCAAATCATTTATATAAATAACAAAAGCAGTGCACCCAGCACCGATCCTGTGGCACACCGCTGGTCACAGGCCTCCAGTTTGAAAAGCAAGCCTCCAACACCACACTCTGTCTCCTATGTTTGAGCCAGTTCTGCATTCAAATGGCGAGTTCTCTCTATATCCCATGTGATCTAACCTTGCTAACTAGTCTACCATGCAGTACATTGTAGAATGCCTTACTGAAGACTATAAAGATCACAACCACCACTCTGCCCTCATCAATCCTCTTCACTACATCTTCAAAAAACCCAATTAAGTCAGTGAGACACAATTTCCCACAGACAAAGCCACGTTGACTACCCCAAATCAGTCCTTGCATTTCCAAATACATGTAAATCCTGTCCCTCAGGATTTCCTCCAACTGATGCCCACCACTAATGTCAGGCTCACCAGTCTGTAGTTTCCTGGCTTTTCCTTCCCACCTTTCTTAAATAATGGCACCATGTTAGCCAACCTGCAGTCTTCCAGCACCTCACCTGCGGCTATCGATGATACAAATATCTCAGCAAAGGGCCCAGCAATCATTTCCCTAACTTCCCACAAAGTTCTAGGGTACACCTGAACAGGTCCTGGAGATTTATCCACCTGTATGTGTTTAATATGTTGCATAATGGAGTCATCAGCCATGATTGCCAAGGGTAGCCCTTGTTTCCCAGTAATCATCCTTGTAAAGTATCTGGCCCACGAAACGAAACTGGAGTATGAGAGTTTTCAAGGTGTAGAGACCCCGGTACACCAGGGTCAGATTTCTAAGATGTGGTACTGACAATCACAGACAACTTGTGTAGTAGAATTGATAGAATGGAGCTGTTTTCAGTTCCCTAAGTCAGCGATGTGATGCTATGACAGTTTCACTGTGATGAATGTGGTGCCTATACTGATCAAACATCCCAAAGCTTGCTGGCCGGGCTGCAGCATTGACCTCATCTCAGGGAAATGAGACAAAGCTGTGTGATCTGGCACAACTTACATCAGTAACAGCCTCAATATTTTGTGGTTTGAAGATGGTGAAATCCCACACAAGTGCCCAATAGATCCTTGGAAGCAACCAGTTGCGTAAACATTTAGTGTAGCTGTCAGCTCAATGGGCTCCATTTTAGGATGGCCACTCATCCCTTCAGTTCACAGACTGCACTCCAGCAGTTAGCACAGTTGTCAAATACAATTTTCTACTTGCAAATCTATGCTGACTATGCTCATTCAGATCATTTTTACACAGTTGTTTATTTATCATATCCTTTATGACAGATTTGAGCATTTTCTCTACTACAAATGTAAGGCTGATGGGTCTCTGTTCCCCTGTCCTTCCTTAAATGGTGAGGTCAACATTCACAAGCTTCCAATCTGTAGGAATAATTCTGGAATTTCTGAAATTTTGGAAGCTAATTACCACTGCATTATCTCTATAGTCACCTGCTCCAACACTTGCAAACCATCAGGTCCTGGGGACTTAACAACTTTCAATTCATTAATTCATGGTAATGCTGTACTTACCTGGTATCACTCCAGACCCACAGCAATGTGGTTGACTCTGAACTGTCCTCTGGGCAATTAGGGATGAGAAATAAATGCTGGCATAGTCAGCGACACCCTCATCCCACGAATGAATAAAAAAGTTGGAAAGGAGCTTGGTTAGACCATACCTGCAGTGCTGTGACAAACAAAAACAGAAATTGCTGGAGAAACTCAGCAGAATTGGTAGCACAGAAAACAGAATTAATATTTTGAGTCCTGTAATACTTCTTCAGAACTAGAAGGACAGGAGTACTGTATGCAGCTTTGGTCTTTATTTCAGGAAAGATATTCTTGCCATAGAGGGCATGCAATGCAGGATCACCAGGCTTGTTCTCGGGAACTTCAATTGGGCAAAATGGGCCTGTATCTCCACAGTTTTGAAGAATGAGAGGTGGTCTCATTGGAATTTACAAAATACTTAAAAAGATAGACAATGTAGATGTAGGTAAGATGTTTGCCTGGTTGGAGAGTCTGGAACCAGGTGGCACTATTTAAAAATAAAGGGGATGCCATTTGGGTCCGAGAGGAGGAGAAATATTTTTTACTCAAAGGCCTGTGAATATTTGGAAATCTCTAACCCAGAGGGCTGTTGAAGCTTAGCTTTTGAGTATATTTAGAGACTAATAATACTTGATTACCAATAGCATCTGTTATGGGGACAGTGTGCTTCAAAGGCTTTGACGTGTTTGATCAAACATGATCATATCAAATGCTGCAAGGTTGACAGACTGAATGCCCTACGCTGTTCCTATCATCCTATATTTCCTACGAATGCAGCTCCAACAAAATAAGAAGCTTGATACCATTCAGGACAAAGCAGCCCACTTGATTGACACACATCCACAAACACTGACCATTAGCAGCAGCAGTGTATACCATCTACAAGATCTACAGAAATTCACCACGGGTCCTCTTTCAGCACCTTCCAAACTCATGACCAGTTCCATCTAGCAGGACAAAGGTCTGACACACAGGAACACCACAAGTTCCCCTCCAAGTGACTCATCATCCTGACATGGAAGTATATTGCTGTTCCTTCAGGGTTGTCGGGTCAAAATCTTGGAAATCCCTCCCTAACAGCACTGTGGGTCTACCAATAACACATAGACTGCATTGGTTTAAAAAAGGCAGTCCAATACCACCTTCTCAAGAGATATTAGGGATGGGTAATAAGTGCTGGCCTAGCCAGTGATGCCCACAGCTCATGAATGAAATGAAAACTCTCATAACATAGACATTAGTAATGTGGTTCTGAAGGTTCAATGGGTGTTTATTCCAGCTCTTTGTATGTAGATATAATACAGTCACAATTGCTTCAGCATCTGGGCTAAACAGCAGCACACTTCCATCAGCGCATCATGCTTGAAGTGGCCCTGGGATAAGATGCAGTCTGAGTCCCGTCAACCCTTAGGTTAGGTGCCTCGATACTAGCATGTTTGCTAAAGGTATGCTAGATACTAGCTGTGAGATTTAACAGCTCAGTGACTAACATTGGCTTGTCAGCAATGGACATCAGACCATTAAGTGGCTGATATTAGTTCTCAATAAATGAAATACATGACATTGATTGATATAGATTCTGACTTACTGATGTTGGGTTTCTCATGCAAACTCTTGCGTAGGCTTCTCAAGTATTCAGACCCTCTAATCTATGCTGCCCCCCACTTCACTGGAATTGTATTCAGCCCCCCTACTCAATGTTGATCCACCAATGAATGGTATGTGGTCCCTAACTGATGTTGGCCCATCAGCTGGTGGGACTAAAGGGAGAGACCGAGTTGATGCAAGTAAAAAGTTTCTCCTGGTTGAGGAGTCCAGAACTGGGGCTTAATTTAAAAATACGGGGATTGCCAGTTTGGATCAAAATGAGAAGTTTTTTTTTTCTCAGAGGATGGTGAGTGTTTGGAATTTTATACCCTTGAGGACTATTGAAACTCAGTCTTTGCGTATATTAAAAGTAGAGATTGATAAATTTTTGATTGTCAATGACATTTGTTATGGGGCTAGTGTGGACAAAAACATATTTTGGAGCAGGGCAGACTTAACAAACTAAATGGCCTCATGCAGTTTTTATGTATTCGGTTCTTCTGGTTGATATTGGTCCCGCGAGGAATGGTACTTAGCCCCTCTAGGGAGCCTGGCCCTTCAGCAAGTGTTGCTCGGCCCCTGTAGTCGATGCTGACCCCCAGGGAGCGGTACTCG